>CM070822.1:46395738-46624987 GCA_036326025.1 Chrosomus eos
ACACACACACACACACACACACACTCACTCACTCACTCACTTACCCACCCACTGGTCTGGGTACATAAAGAAATGCAACAAAAGGCTCAGGGCGTTCCGTAATCCGATCAGGCCATAATGCCGAGAGTCTCTCTCTCTCTCTCTCTCACACACACACACACACACACACACACACACACACACACACACACACACACACACACACACACACACACACACACACACACACACACACACACACACACACACACACACACACACACTGAGACACTCAGCATTATTAAGACTATTTCAGGTTTGCATCTCTGGCTCTTTACCTCAGAGCATTTAATATTATGTATTGATTATCTTTTTAAAAAGGCTTAGCTGCTCTTTTTAAAGATGTCTATCAATGTAAGCAAATATCATTTGGGAATTACCCGTCTTTCGAATATCTGGGTATTGTGTTAAAAGGTGCTCCACGTATTTTACTTATTATTATTTACAGGCCTCCAAAATACTCTCCAGCCTTTGCTGAGGACTTTACAGAACTGTTATCAACAATTTCCTCAGAGTTTGACTGTTTTGCCATTGTTGGAGATTTTAACATTCACATAGATAATGCAGAAACCAATATGGCAAAAGAAATCAAAACGGTTTTAAAAACTTTTGATCTGACACAGCATGTACATGGACCCACACATAATCGTGGACACACTCTAGATCTACTTATCAGTAAGGGTCTAAACATCTCATCGACTGTTATTAAGGATGTAGCACTGTCTGATCATTTCTGTATTTTCTTTGATATATTGATCTCTCCTGCCATTGAAGCTAGATCTGTGTCTGTCAAGAAGAGATGTATAAATGAGAACACTAGTGTGCTATTTATGAAGGCTATATCTTTAAAACCAAGCATATCTGCTGACTCTGTTGATTTTCTCCTTGAATATTTTAACTCAAAAATTAAAAGTGTAATTGATGATATTGCTCCTGTGAAAGTCAGGAAGAATAGTGGTAGACAAAAAGCACCTTGGAGAAACTCAACAGCAGTGCAAAACATGAAAAGACAATGCAGAAGAGCAGAGCGCATGTGGCGGAAGACAAAACTTGTAGTCCATTATAACATCTACAAAGACAGCATCCATGCTTTTAATATGGAACTAGGCAAAGCTAGACAGACTTTCTTCTTGAATATTATAAACAGCAACTTAAACAACACACGCACTCTTTTTGCTACTGTAGAGAGACTGACAAACCCCCCAAGCCAGATTCCCAGTGAAATGCTCTCAGACAGCAAGTGCAGTGAGTTTGCTTCTTTCTTCTCTGAGAAAATCAATAATATTAGAAAGGTGATCAGCACATCCTTGAGTTGCACTGGGGTCAAACAGATCCGACCACTACCTGAGAAAGTAGTTACTATGTCTGTTTTCGAAGAAATTGATGACAAAATTTTGAAAGAAACCGTACAGCACCTTAAAACATCAACCTGCGCCCTTGACGCACTTCCCACATCTTTTTTCAAAAGTGTGTTAAACAGCTTAGAAGCAGATCTCCTAGAAGTGGTAAATGCCTCACTTCTCTCTGGGAGTTTTCCAAACTCCCTGAAAACTGCAGTTGTC
This sequence comes from Chrosomus eos, assembly GCA_036326025.1. Classification (NCBI taxonomy): domain Eukaryota; kingdom Metazoa; phylum Chordata; class Actinopteri; order Cypriniformes; family Leuciscidae; genus Chrosomus; species Chrosomus eos. The sequence continues at coordinate 46,397,340 of CM070822.1, forward strand.
AAGCCCCTCCTGAAAAAAAGCAATCTTGATAAGACCATATTAAGCAATTATAGACCGATCTCAAATCTTCCCTTCATAGGCAAGATCATTGAAAAAGTTGTCTTCAATCAGCTGAACAAATTCTTAAGCTTGATTGGATACTTTGACAATTTTCAATCTGGTTTCCGATCGCATCACAGCACAGAGACAGCGCTCATAAAGATAATAAATGATATTCGCTTAAATACTGATACAGGCAAATTATCAGTGCTGGTACTACTCGACCTCAGTGCTGCATTTGACACTGTCGATCACAACATACTTCTTGACAGGCTGGAAAACTGGGTGGGGCTTTCTGGGATAGCCCTAAAATGGTTCAGGTCATACTTAGAAGGGAGAGGTTATTATGTGAGTATAGGAGACCATAAGTCTGAGTGGACATCCATGACATGCGGAGTCCCCCAGGGCTCAATTCTTGCACCACTCCTATTCAACCTGTATATCAGTCCCTCCAGGATTTCGCGGGCCTTTTTTGTGATTGTTGCGGCCTAAAATGCCTGATGTTGCGGCCGCTTTTCTAAAAAGTTGCGATGAAAGTTGCGATGTTTTTCTGCATTTGTTTTTAGGTTAAAACAGCAAAGGTAGATAGATTTTTACTTAAAGTACTCATATTATGCTTTTTGGCTTTTCCCCTTTCTTGTATTGTGTTATATATCTTTTTTTGTGCATGTTATAGGTTTACTAAGTGAAAAAAAAGCCCAAAGTCCACCCCAAAGAGACTTATGTCCCACAGAAAACACTGTTCACCATCTGCTCTGTAGTCCAGAATTTACTTCAGAGACAAACGTGCTCACTTTGTAACACACGTTAATGAGCACAAAACCAGTTAACTAACCTTTAGTAACCTTATAAAGGCAAAACAAACGATTTAAAGACACAGCAAAATCTAACAAACTAAGCTTTTTTTTTAAAAACAAGATCTGCACCTGCATAAATGTAAATGTGCAGAACCTCACAAACATTAAGTAGCATTTATGTTGAAAGATGCCAATATAGCCTACTAATAAAGTGCAAAATACTGTTTTCTAGCCACAAAAGTTAAATGGTGGAAAAATCAAAAGTTTAATACTGTATTTTAATATAATATAATATTATATACCTGAATATACAATAAAGCTGTTCTCATTTCCTTAATTTTTTTGTCAGACAATAGAACGAGTAGCTATTTTTTATGTGTAAAATTATCTGAATTGAGAGAGTTCGGGAACTGGGTGAACTAATGCACTGTGATAGTTAGTCTCTCTCTCTCTCTCTCTCTCTGAACTGACAGAACTGCTGGATCATTACTCACACGGGTTAATAAACCCTGACTGTAAAGACCCTTTTCCCGAGTTGGGTATTTCTCCCATTTTGGGAGAACACAACAGCATGCTTTTACATTGTAAAGAAATAATGATTGTGGGTTCAAATGTTGTACTTGGAAAAGAATTGTACAAGGTTTGTGTAAAAGCTTTTAATAAGGAATCTTTAGACAACAAGTGTGATACACCATGGCGAAATATACTTAATCTTGCTGTCGAGGAAAAGCCAGAATGGAGAGCTTTGTATAAGTCACCATTAGTCAAAAAAACTGGGGATTTACAGTGGAGAGTGTTACATGGTGCTATTGCAGTAAGTGACTGAAGGCTGCCCTTTTTGTTTGGAGAAAGAGACTATTTTTCATGCTTTTATGCACTGTGTGAGGTTAAAACCTTTATTTGAGATTTTGAGAGAATTTTTTGATTCTTTTGATGAGGTTTTTTCAATGAAAGTGTTTATTTGTGGATTTAAATATGTGAAAAAATTTCGTCGTAGATGTCAATTGTTGAATTTCTTGTTAGGTCAGGCAAAAATGGCGATTTATACCACAAGAAAAGAAAAAATTGAGCAAAATGTTTGCAACAGTTTGGTAGCAATTTTTGTAAAATTAGTCAAATCTAGGATTTTGATTGATTACCATTATTATAGATTAATGCATGATTTTTCATCTTTTGAGGTAAGATGGTGTTTGAATAAGGTCCTTTGTGAAATTGTTGAAGAAGAGTTGCTGTTTTCTATCTTTTAAGATTTTCCATTGGTCTTAAATTAATGATGTTGTTTGGCAGATTGTAATAATAGTTGTTGTGTAAATTGTATTAAAAAGGGTTTTGAAAATCAAATCTCTCTCTCTCTCTCTCTCTCTCTCTCTCTCTCTCTCTCTCTCTCTCTCTCTCTCTCTCTCTCTCTCTCTCTCTCTCTCTCTCACTCACACACACACAGTCCGATCGCGCGTGCGCACGCACGCACACACGCACACACACACACACACACACACACACACACACACACACACACACAGACAGTCCGATCGCGCCCCCCAGCACACATGTCTGCTGCGTCTTCTGAACAAAACAAAGAAGTGAGCTTGATGACGCTTAGCAGGAGACCGCGACGATTGGTCAAAGTTGCAGAAAAGTTGCGGTGATTAGTCAAAATTGCAACGCGCACTGAATTCACGGGGATTTGTTGAAGTTGCGTTAATAGTTGCGATCGCGACATCGCGAAATCCTGGAGGGACTGGTATATGCTCCCAATGAGCCAAATAATGAGAAAGAACCGAATCTCTTACCACAGCTATGCAGACGACACACAGCTCTACTTAGCCCTATCGCCTAAAGATTACAGCCCCATTGACTCCCTGTGCCAATGCATTGATGAAGTAAATGGTTGGATGTGCCAAAACTTTCTTCAGTTAAACAAAGACAAAACTGAAGTCATTGCGTTTGGAAACAAAGATGAAGTTCTCAAGGTGAATGCATACCTTCACTCTAGGGGTCTAACAACTAAAAATCAAGTCAGGAATCTTGGTGTGTCTCTAGAGTCAGACCTTAGTTTCAGTAGTCATGTCAAAGCAATTACTAAATCAGCATACTATCATCTGAAAAATATTGCAAGAATTAGATGCTTTGTTTCCAGTCAAGACTTAGAGAAACTTGTGCATGCTTTCATCACCAGCAGGGTGGATTATTGTAATGGACTCCTCACTGGCCTTCCTAAAAAGACTATAAGACAGTTGCAGTTCATACAGAACGCTGCTGCCAGGATTCTGAGCAGAACCAGAAAATATGAACATATCACACCAGTCCTCAGGTCTTTACACTGGCTCCCAGTTACATTTAGCATTGATTTTAAAGTATTATTACTGGTATATAAATCATTCAATGGGCTAGGACCTCAATATATTGCAAATATGCTCACTGAATATAAACCCAACAGATCACTCAGATCATTAGGATCGCATCAGTTAGAAATACCAAGGGTTCACTCTAAGCAAGGTGAGTCCGCTTTTAGCTACTATGCCAGCCGTAGCTGGAACCAGCTTCCAGAAGAGATCAGATGTGCTCCTACAGTAGTCACATTCAAATCCAGACTCAAAACACTTCTGTTTAGCTATGCATTTACTGAATGAGCACTGTGCCACTGTTCGTCCGACTGTTTTTACTGTACTTTATTTTATTTTTTATTCTAAACTGTTTTAATTATTCTTATTTGCTTTGATTATTGTATTTTCTCCTATGTAAAGCACTTTGAATTACCATTGTGTATGAAATGTGCTATATAAATAAACTTGCCTTGCCTTGCCTTGCCTTTAATTGATTTTTTCATTAGCATGATACATTTACCTGACTAATGATAAATTGTTACGTTTGAATTTATTCTTACTTACTCTGAAATTATTAACTTTAGCAGATTACCTTTCATCCATTGTTACTGCAAATCTGCGTCACATTAGTGACGGGCTTAGTCTAGCTTTGAGTGGAACCCCACAAATCTGGATTTGGTGCATCCCTAATTGTGATTGAGAACAAACAAAATAGACAAATTAATAATCTTATCCACTATTTATGGCTGCAATGAGCTTGTTTTGTAGTACACATCTTTTCAAAACGGAGGCTCCTTGTGGACGTCCGCATGCCTCCAATTTTTTGTAACCGTGAAAGCGCTGGAATAAGCCGATCTAGCCGATCTACTGCGCATGCGTGTGTAACGAATCACACAATAATAATATACATAAAATGTATTTAAGGGGGCCAGAAGGCCAATTTAGCTCAAAGGGAATGATTCATTGATTTGCAATGAATCTTGACAGAATCACTATGGAACCGAGCAAATAACTCGTTTAGAGTTCATTTGAACGGGCCGTAATTATAACCTTGGCAACAGATATTTATATCCAATCTATAGTGAAACACTATGTATTAGCAAGGTAACTTTAGATCGACAGTACAAGACATTAAATGTGCAAGCACAACACAAGGCAAATATCTTTTCAAATATAAACAAGACTTTATTGATTATTCTAAACACCTAAAACTAAGGTCTAAACACAATCACACACACACACATTCATACAAGGCGCAGAGGAAAAGAGAGAGAAAGAGTGAGTTTTCAGAGTGAGATGCACTTTGTAAGACATGACCTGAACGAACCACCAAGCATTAATTTAAACCTTCGTTTCTTAGACAGGTTATTCAATTTAAATTAAAACACCAGTTCAGCTAAAAGTCTGGAGGCTACTTGCTTGTCCTTTGCGTTGCTTAGGCCAGGGAATTCCCTATTTGAGGTGCTTCTTCGAAGGGGTTTCCCGGCTGGGTCCGCGGCTGGTTGTCTTTGGAGTGCCTGGATGGAAGTTCCTGAACTGCCGGTCACGGGTGATGGGCAGGCGAAGGAGAGTTTTTACAGTTCGAAGCGCGTTGCAGGAGAGACGTTAAACGAACTTGCAGCAAACTTAACTTTGAACCGAGACTTTTACGAAAAAGAAAATAAAGGAAGAAAGGGAAGTAAGACGAGTTAGATGGCTTGAATGAGCTGTTTTAACCCCGATCTTGATGGGTTATTTGTCTGCTGGTCTAAGTTGGTCTGGTCGATGTAGAAGCGTGCGAACACGCTCTTTGTTGTTTCAGAGAGAAGCACGAACAGGAACACTCTCTTGCAGTCGCTAGAGAGAGGCACAAACTTAATTCAAAACCGAACTCAACCGAACTGCAAACTGAACTGCGAACTGAACTGAACTTAACTCCTTTGTTCGGGTCTTTAACTTAAAAGTTAGTCCAACCTCTTTTGGAGAATTCTGACCAATGAGACAATGGCATCATTTTAGGAGGTGGATCTAGTTCCTACTTCTCGTTATCTGGGATCTGCTTGGGTTCCAGCACTTAGCAGAGAACAAAAGATCACAGTTTAAACATTATAGATTATTATAATCATACAAAGCATTTTACACAGATTTCATTCAAGCCATCTTTTGAATTAAGGGCATACGATCCTTTTGATTGGAAGCACGATACTCTTTCATTCATACACACAGTTATATCACAATTACATGATTTATATTCGATCTGAGCACAATACAAACATGAATTGTTGGAACAATAAGAATTATGATGTTTGATTATAAGTCCACTGAGCATTGTTCTGTGTGAGTTTTACTGGATTTGATATTTAAAGTCTGTGCAAGTCTTTCTGGTCTCCGAATGAAAAGCGTGGTCTGTTTTGCATCTCTGTCCTGTTCAGCAGTCGTGATGCTGAGGGAGGTCAAAGGTGGTCAGGCCACTTGGTGGTCAGGCCTGTTTAACCATTTGTGAGGAGATTTGTCTTGCTTACGCATGAAACAGTGACAACGTTCTTCCTGTTTTGGCTTATCTCTGGGAGCTTGCGAGGCCATAAAAGTCTTCTCTGGGGGGTTTTCTAGACAATTTGGAGCCAGTCTTGTGACTTTGGAATGTGGTGTTAAGATGCAGAATGCTGAATCAAATTTGAATGAATCCCATGAGAGATTAATTTGATTAATTTGTGTTTGGTTCACCCTCAAACTCTACACGTGGAACGCGTTCACCGAGCGGACCTCAGCAGACAGTATAAATACAAGTAGTTCGCGTCCGTGCTGTCCGCAGCTGTCCATGTACGTGTCCAAACTGGAGTATAACCGAGCCTTAAGAGTGGAGTCGCTCGTCATCTCAATGAATTGGTCCTCTTCTGCAGAGCTGCAATCTGCAGGTGCTACAGATAGAATATTAAAAACTTTGACAACAATGTTTTTAAATAGCATACATTATAAATAAATATACAATATATGACCATAATAAAAAAAAAGTCAGTCAATAAAATTAAAATACCAACCAGCTGTATTGAAAGGATCGATAATCCAGTCATACTGAACGCTGTTGTTTGGAAAGTACTTTTGAAACAGTTCTTTCAATGTAGAGATGTGCTGTTGTAGTGTAGTCGTTTTAGCAATTTCACTCAGATTCTCAAAGGCATCAGTATTTCCTTGATCAAGGTGCCTGCCTCATACATCGAGCTTTCGGATGAATCCAGTGATCTTGTCTGCTAGGTGAGGTGTGTGGGTGCTTGTCTCTGCCTTGAAGATAAAGATTTAATTTGTTCAGCTTACCAAATACATCACTAAGATAGGCCAGTTTCATCAGAAATTGTTCATCACTGAACTTGCCTGCAGCGTCATACATGCGTTCCTCTTCCAAAAAGGACAGAATATCCGCTCTAAGCTCAAAATCTCACGGCAACACTGTCTCGGGACAGCCACCTTGCCTTGCTGTGAAATAACACAGCTGTATGATCAGATCCCATCTCTTCACAAAGTGCAGAGAACATTCCCGCTTTCAGGGGTCAGGTTTTGATGGAATTGACCACGCCCACAACGTCCGTTTCGTTGGGGCTGAGCTGCTTTACGCGAGCGCCTCCCTTTGAATAACGCAGTGTGTCGCTTTTGTAGCGACCCTCTTTATAAGTGCCTGTAGTCCTTTTCTTCTTCCTTCCATGGGGTGAGCACCATCAAAGCATTTTTTTTCTTTTTCACATCATGTTCTATGAGATAACTGTCAAGAATCTTAAAGAGTTCATCAGCCGTACATACTTGCATAACAGGAAATCCTATCTCAGTGACTCAGAATATACAAAGCAGACATATGTTTTTCCATGAGTTGGTCCTCAAGATTATCTGAAATGTTGTGTATACGTTGTGCATCTGTGTCGTTTGATAGGGGTATAGCTTCTACTTTGGCAGCGCTTGTTTCATCCAGCATAATTGCCACCATCATGTCTAGAGCAGCGGGGAGAATGAGCTACTTGGCTATCATGTGTGGTTTCTTGCACTGGGCAATTCTGTATGCGACTTTGAAAGAAGCCATTTGTGCTAATCTCAGTTCAGTTCAGTTCAGTTTTTATTGTCCCACCCGGGGAAATTTAATTCAAATTCAGAATCACTTTATTGCCAAGTAGTGCTTTCACACACAAGGAATGTGCTTCGGTAACAAGATGCTACCATGGCTGCTGTAATCACCGCCAATCTTGAGAAAAATACAGCATGACATGAGGAGAGGTGAGGAGAAAAAAGCGACCCCCAGACTATGCTCCTGTAAGGAGTACAGTCTGGGAACAGGAAAAAAACACCTCAGCAACATTAGCACATAAACAATACAATCTACATGAACAAGACATTGCAACACGTGTGGGGAGGGGGGGATGGAGTTAGTCCAGCCCAGGCAAGCAGCATCCGATCCTGCAGCCATTCTCGGCGCTGGTCGCAGACCCGCCTGCCAGACTGTGGGTACGAAGCGGCGAAGGCGTGGGATGGGGTGGGGGGATGCATATATGTGTATATGTAAGTTCATGTGTGTGTAGGCCTGGAGAGAGTTGCTAAGCCAGCACCATAATCTAGATGCTTCAGTCCGCAGGATTGTCATAGCGATACACAGCAAGTTGCCATGGAGACAACCTTGATCAGGTCCATACAAAGTCAACAATCCCAGGTGTCTGGGGAATCGGGGAAGGAACGCAAGAGCGGCTCACTGCAGTTCTTCTCCGGGAGAGTTGTTGTTCCAACAGCGGCCTTGGCCAAGGCCAGTGCTGGTTGGGGGTGCCGAAACAGATAAGATTGGGATTGTTTGGTCTTTGGGCGAGTAGCTGCAATTTACACAGGCTATTCTCCTGGTCCATTTTGGTCTCTGAAACGATCAATTTGCCTTTGCAAAGCTGAGAGCTTCTCCAAGATGTTATCCATATTCTGGTTCATAGTCCCAGTCTGAGTGCTGACAGCTCTGCCCACCGCTTCAATCATGACGGGCAGCCTTGTGGGGCCTTGGACAGCTGTCACCGTCTCCTTAATTCCTCGATAAACCAGGGCAATGCCTGATCCAATCAGCAGAAAACCTGTTATCATGTTTCCGAATAGGTAGATATCTTCAATGTCCTCCATGGAAAGAGCCGCCAGACACACGACCCTTCACCTCTCCTACGCGTCCATCGTGTAGCCAGCAGCGAACGTCCCGGCAGGGCAGGCAGGTACCCCCGAACCCAAGCTTCTCGTCGAGAAGATGGTGTCAATTGCGTTGAGAGACCAGTTGATCAAATCCATAATTTCTTGGCTTGGAGAGCAGTGCTGCGAGAGTCTCTCAAAGTACAAGACAGTAGACTAGACGAGACGAGAGATGCAAAGCAGGAGAGGTAAGGGGAGGGAGAGGGAGAGAAAATGCGACCGCCTTCGTTGAGAGCCAAGATTTGATTTGCAATAGGGTCAAAAAACAAACATACATGAGACATAAACAAAAATAAGAACAGCCGTTATATACAACCTTTTTTGTTCATCGAAGTACTCAGTGGTTGAAATGGTAGCCTCTTCAATCTATCGTTTTGAGCAACAACTCAAGCTCAGTACAAATTTAGGGCATTAATTGCCATGGGTGCAAAGGAACATTTGTATCTGTTGGTTTTTATTTTAGGCAATCTGTGTCTTCTCCCAGAGGGGAGAAGAACAAATTCCTCCGACAGAGGGTGGTCAGAACTAGCTATGATAGTCTGAGCCTTACGTATAACTTGTCTTTTATAGATGTCTGCCAAGGACATCTATTAACTGCTGTAGATTTTAGCGTTCGACTTTCCTGCTGATGCGCGGGCACACACACACACACACACACACACACACACACACACACACACACACACACACACACACACACACACACACACACACACACGTGTGTGTGTGTGTGTGTGTGTGTGTGTGTGGCCTGGTAAACCCTACGTTATGGGGACAAAATGTCCCCACAAGGATGGCAATATCCGAAATCCTTGTTCGTGTGGGGACATTTTTTGGTCCCCATGAGGAAATCAGCTTATAAATCATACTAAGTGATGTTGTTTGAAAATGTAAAAATGCAGAATGTTTCCTGTGATGGGTAGGTTTAGTGTTGTGTGTGTGTGTGTGTGTGTGTGTGTGTGTGTGTGTGTGTGTGTGTGTGTGTGTGTGTGTGTGTGTGTGTGTGTGTGTGTGTGTGTGTGTGCGTGCGTGCGTGCGTGTGTGTGTGTGTGTGTGTGTGCAATGAGGGCACAGTCTGTTCTAATTAAAATATAAACTAATGTTTTAAAAATGTTTTATTTGGCAAGTGACCATTTTATAAGCGGGTTAATGCTCGACGAGGTGTCCATTGTCAGCGTCTTCCGCTGCGTGTCGGCCGGTTCACACCTCGCCGTCGTCCATTAAAACCTGACAATGGACACCTCGTCGAGCATTAACCCTTACATATGTTCTGTTTAGGGCCAAATAGCATTCCAGTTTACTCTGTTTGGCTGTTGCGTCTGTCCAATGTTTGAGGTATTTCTCTTTTTGTGTTTTAGTTATTTGGTTTGGTGTGGCTACGTTTTTATTGTCAGTTTGTGACGTCAGCTGTAAGACCGATCGGCCGAGGGCGTTCTTCTCTGGCTTCAGCTCTTGGTAGGTCAGGGCTTTGTGATGGAGGGTCTGTTCATCACAATTTTTTGAGTGGGCATAGAATTGAATGGCTCTTTTTTGAATCGTTATCAAAATTAGTCCTAATTCTGCTCTACAGGCATTATTTGGGGTTTTGCGACGAACTCGTGTTGCACAGGGCACAAAATCTTCAGAGTCTCTATTGGGTGTTTGTCCCATTTAGTGAACTCTTGGTCTGTGAGTGGGCCCCAGACTTCACACCCGTACAGCGCGATGGGCTCTATTACTGTTTTGATTATTTTTAGCCAGATTCTGATTGGGATGTCAATTTGGAAATTTCTCTTAATTGCATAAATAGCTCTCCGTGCCTTGTCTCTCAAGTCGTTAACAGCTTTTTTTAAAATTTCCTGTGTTGCTAATATTTATGCCACGGTAAATGAAGTCCTGCGTGGGTTCGAGGAGCACGTTGTCCAATTTAAAACTATGATGTTGGTCTTGGCGGCTGGGTCTTTTTTGGAAAATCATTATTTTTGTCTTTTTGGGGTTAACTGACAGGGTCCATGACTGACAGAAGCTGTGCAGGAGGTCTAGATGCTGCTGTAGACCCTCTTTAGTGGGAGACAGATCATCAGCAAACAGAAGGCATCTGACTTCAGTGTCCAGTAGAGTAACGGCCGTTTCACACCGCAAGTGTGAGCGGCGCTTGAGCAGCGTAACTACATCGTCACTGCAACTGCAGACGCGTGAGAGTATTCACACTGGAAGCGTTTGTACAGTGTCACAGCAGCGGCTCCAAAACTACATATACAAGCGAGCAATTATTTACAAAGAGAACAATACATTTGGTTTTAGAAGTTGGTAATTTATAAAATTGATAGTCTTGAAAGTTTGTTATGGGAAGGTGTACGACATTCGCATATTTAAATGGTAAACAACAAAACTACCCAGAAAACAGCTCCAATCTTGAAAGTTTGTTATGGGAGGTGTACAACATTCGCATATTTAAATGGTAAACAACAAAACTACCCAGAAAACAGCTCCAATCTTGTTGTTTCAGTCATACTTTCGATATATTTACAAAGACTGCAAACTCCGCGGATAAAAACAAGCAAATAAAACGCACACTCTTGTTTGATTTGGGTTGTGCTAGCCATGCAGCTGTCTGTGTATTACATAAACTAAAAGAAAGTTTATATATAATATTTTCTGGCTACTTTAGTTTTTTATAATACACCATACTTTCACACAAACTGAATAATGCAAAACAAATTTAAATGGGTAAAATTTAAACATTATTATGTGCATTTCGGGCACTTTTTGTGTGAAATCATATTTATTTTGTCCATCAAAAGGGAGCTTTCACTTTAATTGAGCGTCAGCAGCGCAGCAAAAATAGACTTGGCGCCGAAACCCCCGCTTCACTGCTGCTTACGCGCCGCTCCTGCTTGACGCTCACGCGCTGCTCCTGCTCCCGGTGTGAATGCACTCATTGATTAACATGCACGCCGAAAAAAATACGCGCTGCTCACGCGCCGCTCACGCATTGGGTGTGAAACGGCCGTTAGCCCAGGTGCTGCAGACTGATCCAGAGCCCTCGCTAGCTCATTTATGTAGATATTGAACAGCGAAGGACTTAAGCTGCAGCCCTGTCTCACTCCACGACTCTGAGGGAGGAATTCTGTGTGTTTGTTACCAATTTTAACTGCAAATTTGTTATTTGTGTACATTGATTTAATGGTGTCATATGTTTTTCCTCCAATGCCGCACTGGATTAATTGAAGAAAAAGACCTTCATGCCAAATGGAGTCAAATGCTTTTTTTGAAGTCAACAAAGCATGAGAAAATTTTACTTTTGTTTTGGTTAATTTGCTTATTGACTAAGGTATGGAGAGTGTTATATATGGTCAGATGTGCGATATTTTGGTTGGAAGCCAATTTGACGCTTGCTCAGGACATTTGTGTCTCTGAGAAAATGGGCTAGTCTGCTGTTTAGGACGTTGCAGAAGAGTTTGCCTAGGTTGCTGTTTACACATATACCACGGTAGTTATTAGGGTCAAATCTGTCTCCGTTTTTATGGATTGGGGTAATAAGTCCTTTGTTCCAAATGTTGGGGAATATACCTAAACTCAGGATGATATTGAAGAGCTTGAGAATGGCTTATTTGAATTTGTGGTCTGTGTATTTAATCATTTCACGACACCACAGGCTTTTTGCAATTTCAGGGTTTGGATTTTGTCTAATAGTTCGGTTAGTGTCATTTGGGAGTCTAAGGGGTTCTGGTAGTCTTTGATGGTTGATTCTAAAACGCTTAGTTTGTCATTAAGGGCATTTTGTTCCTGATTTTTGTTTACATTATTAAAGAGGTTGGAGAAGTGGTTAATCCAAACATCTCCATTCTGGATAGCTAGTTCTTGATGGTAGGATTTGTTTAGTGTGTTCCAATGTTTCCAGAACTGGTCAGATTCTAAGGATTCTTCAATTTCCCTGAGTTGACTCTTTGTGTTTTGTTCTTTTTTCTTTCTTAAAGTATTCCTATATTGTTTAAGTTTTTCGTGATAGAGATGACGGATGTTCTCATTGTCAGCATCTCTGTGTTTCTGGTTGGATAGGATTCTTATTTCTTTCCTAAGTTTTTTGCAGTCATTGTCAAACCATTTCTCAGTGGCATGTGGTCTTTTTGGTTTTCTTTTTGTGGTTTTTAAGTTGGATAATGTTGCTGATACCTCAAATATTCTGTTCAGCTTGTCTACTGCTAGGTTTGTACCTTCACTATTGTGCGGGAAAGGAGTGGCAAGGAATTGATCTAATAGGGCTTGAATTTTCGGTTGACTAATTGTACTTAGTCAGTTAAATACGTTTAGTTAAATACGTTACCAACCAGAATAATACTTTCACCGCCGCGGCAGAGCGAACTTGAATTTCGGGGTGTATTTGCTGCCTTTAACCGCTACGAGGCGCTACAATCACAGACTTTGAAAAGTGTCCGTTTATTCTCTCTATTGCGCAATCTGCCGCTGCGCCGCGGCTCATTCAGAGCGATTGAAAGCTGGTAGCAGATGAATTCAAGTGAAATGTAGTTAAAATAATTCATCACAATACTTAAATTAAATTGAATAAATAATGAAAACATTTCCATATAAAAGATTGCAAAAGAAACATATTAGGCTACATCAATGAGGCTTTGCAAGAGCATAAGACGTTGATGTAACAGCGTTCAGGCGGTAGCTCTGTGGTTAATGCAACGACACGGAGATCCAAGGGACCCGAGATCGAATCTCAATATAACATTATGTTGGCCGACAACATTAATCTTTAACCGTTCTTGATGCTTAAATAGGTAACTGTTTATTTGCGAGTTTATTAACTGTTTATTTATTTAAAGTCAAGCGTTTTGTTTAATTATCAATGGCACATTACAACATTGCTACATTCCTGTAGAGCCGCTGCACAGACGACAAAACTGTTGAAGGAAGATTGTTAGCCGATTGCGTCAGAAAATGAAAATGAAGAAGCTCGTCTTTAGTCTGCTAAATTATTGTGTAATGTAATAAACACTAAAAATACTTAAATTTGGAACCCCATCGAACCCAAGGTTTAAATAAAGTGGTGGAACAGTTTAAAAAAAAAGTAAAACAGGGTTGCATTTAGACTTTATTTCCATGCAAAAAAGAAACACAGAATCTTATTCTTGCTACATTTTAAATTTGTTTTGCCAAAGAAATTGCAGCTAAATTAAACGAAACGGTAGGCTACAAATCGAAAATAGTCCAAAGCAATATAAATTAGAAACATGAGTTTTGCCTCTCTCGCCCTGGATCTCAGCAAGTTTATTTAGTCTCTCTTGCTCAAACATTCTTAAACTCAACAAAACCAGTTGAAACAACTGGATTGAACACTTCAATTAAAATTTGTGTGTGAAAAAACTTTAAATAGGCTACAATAAATAAACTACAATATTTATAATTTAATAAAATATGGGACACATCGAGAGATGTATCCTTAAAATAATTTTGTCTTTGCCTGCTCATCAGGCTGGCTATCCGACACTCTCCATATGAAAGAGGAACATTAACACCTCCTATTGTCCTGCATCACGCTGAACTGTCCCTCCAAACCCCCACAGGCTCTCTGAGTCTGAGACTGACTTAAAATAAAGAGAAGTCGCAATTCCCACTTAAATCGCTCTTCTATACATTAGCATTAGGCTATTAAAGTGTTGATAATGAAGGAATTAAATGATTTAAGCTATGTAGTGATATTTCTGTCGTAAAAGTTTATTACTAAATATTTCATTATTTAAATCATTTAAGAAATAAAACTGGTTTGGGCCAGCTTTTTCTAAGCAAAACTAAATATAATCTTCAAACGCATGTTCATTTTGTTGTCATGAACAAAATGCTCAACTCAATATTAAATTCTACAGGGATCTTTGGATCCAGGCATGCAAATTGTGAATTAGTTCTTTTTAAAATTATTATTATTCAAATAAATATTCAAATACAAATATCTCGGTGCTTCGTGGTACTGGTGATAACTAAATAACATTTAGATAATAATTTTGAACTTTAAATTAAACAATATAGCAACACTTCGACGAATAAATGATTTGATCTGTTTTTACATTTTAATTCAGGGCGATTTAGTCTCTACATTTGATTAAACGAAGACCTTTTCACCTTGTCATTTTCTCATTGCGAGGCGCCAGCATCATAAACATATTTCAGCAGATTCTCTGTACCTCTCGTTTTCATATGGATTACATAATCAGATAACATTTATTAGCCTAAATATTTAGACATTTAAAGGCTTTAGACATAGCCGATTTCCTATCGTGACTGAGCTGAGGCAAGTGGCTTTCGGTTCATTTTTGTGATGCGCAGTTCCCGGAGACTGAGACGACAGATAAACTTTTGTCATTAGCCTAAAAAAAGTTTACAGTTTTGAACGATGTAGGCTACTCTACTCTTATCTGTATGACCAAAAAAACAATCACTTATAGCCTATTAAGTTAATTTAGCTGTTATGAGAAAAATAAATCAAATGAACGCGCTGCCTCGTTTATCGAAAACTTTACTTAAAACCATGTTTTTAAAAACTCTATGTGGGCTATAGGGAATAAAACAAATATAGATTTATATAGGCTAGGCCTATATATATATTTTTCTTTTTACAAAACTGCTTTTGAACGATTGGTATTATTATAGCTACAGATGTAAAGTCGTTCTGTTGGATAGCCTAGGAAAATAAGGAAGGAAGGAAGGAAGGAAGGAGGGAAGGAAGGAAGGAAGGAAGGAAGGAAGGAAGGAAGGAAGGAAAAGAAAGAAGGAAGGAAAAGATAGAAGGAAGGAATGTTACTATTTGTTCCTTAGCGTAAAATGGAAATGCATGGTAATTTTATTTTACAAATATAAGCAAAAAAATATATGGTGTAACAGAGTTTTAGAACTAAACAAATCTGCATTAATAGCCTAAAAATAAAAATTGGTTACAGTAGTCCATGTTTGTTCGGGATTTGAACGCATGTCTTCTGATTGATCGAACCGTCAGCTCTACCACTCGGCCATGTCGTAGCTCACTGAGAAAAGCCCAAACGTTTGTTTCTCCAGTGTGTTTTAATAAATGTTTTAATAAATAAATTATCCAGTGTGTTCGCTCAAATGAGTGAGAAAACGTTTTGTTGTTAGCCTATTGTGAGTGTGTAGCCTACTTTACATGAATAAAAGTAGACCTTTTACAGTTTTAAAATATGATATCCTATCTGTATAACCAAAAATTACGAAGTAGGCTATAGCCTATTAAAGGGATAGTTCGGCCAAAAATGATATTTAAGCCATGCATTACTCACCCTCAAGCCGTTCGAGATGCATATGTCAATCTTGTTTCAGACGAACACATTTTCAGTTATTTTAGAAAATGTCTTTGACCCTTCAGTGGATATAATGTGAAGCTACAGGGTCCAACTCCTTCAAGTCCCAAAATGTGCATACATCCTTCACAAAAGTAATCCATCCGGCTCCAGGGGGATAAACGAAGGCCTTCTGAGGGTAATCCGTGCGGTTTTGTCGTAAAAATATACATATTTAAAACTTTATAGATGAAAATATCTGACTTCCGTCAACGATCGACGCGCGTTCACGGGTGATGGAAGTCGGCGTACGAGGTAGGACGTAGCGTAGGAAACGTCATGACGTAGTGTAGCGTAGGACGCAGCGTAGGAAACGACGTGACGTTTGCTCTGCTCTCTGGCTGCGCCTGCGCGTTCATTCTACGTCACAACGTTTTCTACGCTACGTCGTACCTCGTACGTCGACTTCCATTACCCGTGAACGCGCGTCGATCGTTGACGGAAGTCAGATATTTTTATCTTAGTTTTAAATATGTATATTTTTACGACAAAACCGCACGGATTACCCTCAGAAGGCCTTCGTTTATCCCCCCGGAGCCGGATGGATTACTTTTGTGAAGGATGTATGCACATTTTGGGACTTGAAGGAGCTGGACCCCGTATCTTCACATTATATCCACTGAAGGGTCTAAGACATTTTCTAAAATAACTGAAAATGTGTTCGTCTGAAACAAGATTGACATATGCATCTCGAACGGCTTGAGGGTGAGTAATGCATGGCTTAAATATCATTTTTGGCCGAACTATCCCTTTAAGTTATTTTAGCAGAAAAATAAATTCAAGTGAACGCGCCGCTGCGTTTGTCGAACTCTAATTCAATGGCAGAATAAAACCCCATTTTAGAATACGCACTCGGCGTGGTGTCAAAATACTTAATTATAAACTTCAATATTTCGTTCAAAACCACCTCAAAACGCTTTGTGACATTTTAAAAAGCCAAGGCCACTGGAACCAGGATCGTAACTGAAACGCGCTGCATGTTATCTCTCAATACAGGACCAGAAGCGCTGGTTTTTAAAAATTCTTTCTGCATATATGGAACCCCGTGAAGTTTTATTAATTTTTTTAACAGAACTGTTTATGAAGACGTAAATTCAGTCAATCTGTTGGATGAGATTTGTTCCTTAGTGTGAAATGAAAATGCATGGTAATTATATAAAAAACATGTTTATTCGGGTTTCGAAACCGTGTCTTTGCACTGCGTAAACTTTCAGCTCTACCACTCGACCACAAGATTGGTTGTTCACTAGTCAGTGTGCACGCACACGAGAGAAGCACTCTTCAATCTTCTCATTCCTCAATAGTTTAGCGTCATTGATTGCACCTAATTTATTTTCACTGACTGCGAGATAGGCCTCTTTTAAATTTTGATTCATAAAATGTTCTGCTCTAAAAGTTTGCTATATTCTATTTAAAATGTAGGCTACTTTTACATACGTTTTGCTTTCGCTAAATGTCCCTTTGCGCCACCTGGCGGTCATTTCGCGAATGACTTTGAAATGCGACTGGGTTTTTTTGCCGCGGTAGATGCTGCGGCGGTAATAGGCATTCTGGTTGGCAACCTACTGTACATATCTAAGTTGGTGGAGCTGGGTTTGTTTAGATGCTTCTTGGTTGGGCATTGCTCTGTTTAAGTAGAGGGTTATTTTACTGTGGTCTGATAGGGGGGTTAGTGGGCTGACTGTGACTCTCTCTCTCTCTCTCTCTCTCTCTCTCTCTCTCTCTCTCTCTCTCTCTCTCTCTCTCTCTCTCTCTCAATTCAAAATTGCTTTATTGGCATGACTGTACATCATACAATATTGTCTATATGGGCCCTTGGCATCAGTGTTAAAGTGGCGACAGGAATGGCAAAAAACAGCATCCATTGTGATACTGTACTCTAACCAAGTGTACCGGCCATACCACTTAGCAGAAAAATTCCTCCTCTTTCCACTGACTGTTTGCGTGACTGGAAAAGCACACAGTTTTGGCTGACATGCAGGCTCATCTACAGCAGAAAGGTTTGTAGGCTTAAGCTCTGATATGGAGGCCATTTCGCTGTCTTCTGATTCAACATTTTTTTCCGTAGCCAGCAGTGCAGCAGTCACACCTGTTGATGTTGGGCCCGGGGAGGGAGAAACAGTTTTTTTGCCGAGGTTTTTTGCTAAAGAAATTAAGCAGGGAGCTCTGCGACCCCACACACAATATTTGAAATTGGCTCAATAAATATATTTTAGTTAAATATATCTAAATATAATTTTATTTTTAATATATTTTAGTTAAATATGTGAATATATTTGTGTCAATATATTTACTAACAACATACTGTATATGTTCATATGTTTTAACTTTTGCAAATGGTTTAATTTGAATTATTTTTACAGAATTGAATACAGTTATTTAATAGTGTGTGTGCAGTGTTAGACACTGAGTTCTATCTATTGTTTAGGTGTACTTCACTGTTGAAGTGTCACTGTTATACTTGCATCATAAATATTGTGCATATTTTCAATATTTAAATGACTTCAGGAAAGATGTCAATAAAACAACTAAATCTAATAATTGCACGTAGTGTTAAGTACGTGCCACCTAATATGGCCTAATAGTCCTAGGAAAGCAACTATCTGTCATTTTACATTGCAGTCATTTAAATGTAAGTACCGTATTTATTATAGCTGTGTGTCATAATACAGTAGTGAAATTTGGTAGCCTACTGTTGTGTATAGGGGAAAAGGTAGAGGAATTACTATGATCAAAATACATTTTCGACCCTTCTTTAGCAAGCTAAACATTTTATGACCATATATTTTGTCATATATTTTACATTACGTTATAAACGTAAATATATTGCGCACTTAACATCATATATTTTTGTTATATTTGAGAATATATTTCAAAATAATACATATAAGTGAACAACAATGCAAATATATTTCAATATATTTGCAATATATGCAACATATATTTTTGACACTATAAAATATATTTCAATATATTTCTTTTGTGTATGGGACATATTGCTAGCAATGTGTAGTAAAAAATTCTCTGTTGTTTACATGCACGGCAAACATCTCTATGGAGATGCTGGGGTCACAGCAGCTGCTGTTTGCTGATTGGTTGGCAGTACGAATGTCGGCAGATATTTTTTAAACTAATTTTAATTTAAAATGTAAATTACATTTTAACCTTTTGAGCGTTATGGCACCATAGCCTATATTGGATTTTTATTTCTGTGCCCCTGTGAGTATGACTTAGAATGTTACTGCCAGATTCAAACTGCTTTCGCGCTCAGCACTTGTCATATATCACAACTAATATGCGTTGTTTTCAACCACATAATGTTTATTTTAGGTTTCAGACATTTAAATACACATAAGCACTAGTAAAGCAATACATTTGGAGTTAGTAAAATATGCACTGATGTCTAGTATGGAAGCAGAAATAACAATGTAATGTTCAAATGTTATTTGCCGATGTGTTTTATTTATATATCAGACACATAGCGGAACTATAAAGTTTACTCTATTCTTCTCCCAGTTCAACGGCCACTTTCTTTCATGTATTTCGAGAGAAAACTGATCATTTCAGGTAGCCTAGAAATCTAGACGCACCCTAGCGGCAGCAAAAATTATTTTGCAGCAAAGTGTGGTCTAGCAACTCTCCGTTGGCATTCGAGCTGGAAAAACCAAACTTTGGGCAGGCCAATCAGATCGTGTGTAGAGTTGGTGGGCGGGCTTAACATAATGAAGGCAGAGTTGTGAGTGACGGTTCTGCGTGATTTGATTCCCTCTGCTTGAAAACAAAGAAGATGCTGCTGGCGAACAGCGCTCTTTCGAATCGGCTTTGGCCGCGACTCTGTCTGGATGACTTGGAGTTAAGAGAACGTCACTTAAGTCATTCCTAAAACAGGAATATGTGTTCGGAGTTTTGACGACCGGATACGGCAAAAGTTTAATATATCAACGCATCAATGTTTACTGGAAAAACGCATGAGACTCACTCATCCACAGTCGTTCGTTGCTCTGGTTGGTTGTAGCGCCTATTGCGTGCAGAGGGAATTTGAAAGACAACTGTTTATCCCGCCCCTCGGATTGAGGTATGCCAATTGTGAGTTCCCAGACCTAACATCTTGATAGGTCTGGCTTGCCAGGCTAAATTTCAGGTGCTGTAAATCCAGCTGACAGGACTCTCTAAACTGCGGCACTCATCTTATAGATTATAGATCAATATCATTTATAAAGGTTTTTTTAACGAAGAATTGGAATGTCAGACATGGTAAATGAATTTAAAGCGAATAGTGATACATCTGTCAGTTATTGTGGCTGCGGTGTGTCACGTGACAATCATGACGCGTCGCCATGGAAACAAGGTCAGTTAAAATTGGTTTAACTTACGCTTGAAAGTGTTGATTTAAGAAATATATTGTAAGTATTCAACACAAGCCCAAGTTTAGTAAAACATTTTTTATTAAGACTATAAAAAAATAATTCTGCATCCATTATTGGGTGTGCCAGCTGCCACTGTGGGTGGCACCGGCACACCCGTGGCTATGCCAGTAACACACGTTCTGTCTGTGTCTGCCGTCTCTACAGTCAGAGTGTGATTGCAGTGTCTCTCTCTCTCTCTCTCTCTCTCTCTCTCTCTCTCTCTCCTCTCTCTCTCTCTCTCTCTCTCTCTCTCTCTCTCTCTTCTCTCACTCACTCACTCACTCACTCACTCACTCACTCACTCTCACTCTCTCACTCAAGTATTTAGGCCTTTTATTATTTTGCTGTTATTTAGTATTACGAGTCATAATCATTATCATAATTCATAATATAAGAATTCACGCATTGCAGATGCATTTTAATCCATTAGATTGAATGTGCTATTCCCCTTTGGTGTTTTTGGGCGCTGTCTTTTAGTCCTGAACTTGTGTGTGTATCCTATGACTGTTTGAGTTTTCTTATGTTCTGTTACAGGGATCTTTGTGGGAGTCCCTGTCTTATGGAAGGGTGTGACGACCTCTGCTGTTGGTTTTGGGAATTGCTGTTCGGTAACTTTGCCCACAAATGATCTCACTTGTCAATTGCAGCATATGTTCTCGCGTTCCTTGCACATCCTTGCACATTTACCGGTCGAACCATGAGGACACCTTTTTCCTAACTTGTGTGTCTTAAGTTTGTCTTTTGTTTTTTTCAATTGATATATATTATTTTTGTTTGACTTATGTCTTTAGACTAATGTTTATTTAATTATTTTGGAAGCCGTAGGAAGGAGGTAGCCATTATTTTCTTTATTAACCGTTTTCTCTTGTTTCCTGGTCAGTAAGGGAAGGCTGTTGTATTTTATTTGGGCTTTTTCTTTTGCTAGGTAAGTTATATGTAATTCCTCTTTAGTGAGAACCACTTTTGTTTGTTATTTTTGCTCATACCCCTCCTGAAGATTCACGCATCCTGCTTTTCTTATTTCTGTGCAAATAAAGAAAAGCTTATCTTTGACTATCTTGTTGTGTGTGTGTGTGTGTGTGTGTGTGTGTGTGTGTGTGTGTGTGTGTGTGTGTGTGTGTGTGTGTGTGTGTGTGTGTGTGTGTGTGTGTGTGTGTGAGTGAGTGAGAGCTGGGACAGGAGAAGGGATGAAACACTTCAATTGTTGTCGTTTTTTTTGTCATCGGCATTCCTAACCCTAGATGAGGAGGTCGTGAAAAGAAATTGTAGCATGTCAGCTTATTGTATCAGTAGGAAAGCAATAGTTGAAGCTTACTGCATTCGGTGTCTGCTAATGTTATTATAAAGCAGTTAAGTGTTTCAAAATCAAAATCAGTGTATAACTAGCTATTATACCATGGTCTGGGTGAATACTCGATTCGGATTGGCTGCAGCGGATCCATTAAAAAGTGATAGAGGACACTCCTAGTAAAGCAGTTCTGGTGAAACTGACTGTGACCCTTAAAAAAAACCTACAGGAATCCTGCAGGAATATTATGCAGATTTCCTACAGGATTTTCAGCTATTTTTCCTGAAGGAATACCTGCAGGAATTTTATGAAGGAAAACATGCAGGAATTATATCCTGCAGGTTTTTAAAATATAATATTCAAACTTCCTGCAGGACTGTTGTGCAGGATATGCAATTATGCAGGACTTTGCAAGTTGTCTTCTGCTGGATTCGAGCATGAGCATGTGTGTGTGCATGAGAGAGCATGTGTGTGTGTGTGTGTGTGTGTGTGGTGTGTGTGTGTGTGTGTGTGTGTGTGTGTGTGTGTGTGTGTGTGTGTGTGTGTGTGTGTGTGCTCTTGTTTTTGTGATATATGAGGACACAAATGTGTATAATGAAATGCATATTACACTGGTATTACAACTTACACGTGATATATGAGGACATTGCATGAGTCCTCATATTTCAAACAGCTTAAAAAACATAAAAAACAATGTTTTTTTAAAAATGTAAAAATGCAGCATGTCTCCTGTGATGGGTAGGTTTAGGGACAGGTGCAGTGTAGGGGGACAGAATATACAGTTTGTACATTATAAAAACCATTACGCCTATGGAGAGTCCCCACAAAGATAGCAAACCAGACGTGTGTGTGTGTGTGTGTGTGTGTGTGTGTGTGTGTGTGTGTGTGTGTGTGTGTGTGCGTGTGTGTGTGTGTGTGTGTGCGCGCGCGTGTGTGTGAGCATGAGTGTGTGTGTGTATGACAAATTATTACCTTACTCGTAACTTGTGCTCATCATTTAACTTTTCTCTTAGTGCTGCCCTGATGAACTTTTCTGGAACATCAGGAAACTTTTTTTGTGTCTGTAAATGCAATTCCACTTATCATATGTGATAACATATGATTACAATTTTGCACTGTAACTGCAACCTCATGTTTGCAAAAAGAAAAAAGGACATTTTACTCACCTAGGATCAGCACAACTTTGTCCTGGTCAAGTGCTGGCTTTGCATTAGCGCCTTTGTTAGCATTGCCAGCTCTTCCAGACAGCCCATGTGTGGCCAACGTCTCTCTCCCAAACACTGCCACCGCCAGATCTTTCACCATGGCAGAACATGATGTGCCACCCGTCCACAACTTGTCAGGACAGTTGAACTAATTCCTAGCCCATGTGTCTGTCAAGAAAAAAAGGTAGGGACACTATATTTAAACGCATACCAAGTTTGTATTTAGTTACAAAAGTTAAATGATACATTCTGCACAGCACTTTACGTGAATATTGAATATTGGCTATATACTGTAAACAAATATATTTGTATTCACCTTTTCAGGGGGATTCTTCTGGCTTGCACTATCTTGTGGTTGTTGATGAACAGTTACAAGAGTGTCCTGGTTCATGCACTTGAGCATTGGAAGAATTTATTTAAAAAAAAAAAGAAAATAAAAAAAGATTACTGACAACTACACTGACAGATAAATTGAGATGGATAGACAGAAATACAGATATATGAAAATAATAATAATACCTTGTTGCAGAGATATATTAAGAGCTCTTAGATTTTCTTTTTCTTTTTTTAATTTGAGAATTTCTTTCTCAAGTAGAGTTTCTCGGCTTGTCGGCTCTCCAGCTTGACAGTCCATGCTGTTAATTTCTTTCCATTAAAATACTATCCTTTCTGTGGATGACCTAAAGATGGACACACAATATTAGTATCTTGGTGTAATTAATATTTGTGATTTAAAAAAGCATAATGAAAAACAAACGTAGCCATTTAAAAGATGTAGGTATTACTTGACGTTTGACTGTAGGCTCTTGATCAGATGATGGGGACGTTTTGGAGTGAGATGGGGACTGAGTTGGAGTGTACGTTTTTTTTTTTTTCTTTGCCACTCTTTTTGCATCATTTAGCAAACATGGCTGTCTTTTTCTTTTCCCCTCTAGCCTGAACATCCTCCTCCTGAGGGTTTCTTTGCTCTCTAAAGGGACAAAAATACTCAAGTAGGAAATACATATCTTCTATATCATGACCGAGTCTTGTTTGCTGAACTTTTACCATCAATATCTATAATTGTGGCTTGGGAACTTTTCTCTTCATACACCACTGTCACCACTAGGCTTATTTGGACTTTCTGTTTGTTTTGATTTGCCACGTGTGTTCCCCGTCTGAGTTTCCCACCACCAATCTGTATCCATGGACAATGATCACCTCCCTCACAGCTGCCTGTCATTTTGTAATCATCTTCACTGTGTATTTAAGTTCCTGCCTGTCTTCACTTCAATGTCCGGTATTGTTGTGTTTTACACGCTGTCTCAGCCGTTTGCCTGTTTCTGAGTTCTCTTTATTAAAGAAAGTGTTATTTCTACTTTCATCTCCGTCATCCTTCCTACGAACTGTGACAACCACATCCACAACATCTCAAGGTTCAAATTTTTTTTTTTATATGTCCTTTTTAGTGACAATATCATAGATCGGAGGCTCCTCCCTCCATTCCACCAGAACCCATGTTTTGTTCATTTTCTAAATAAATACATAATAATTACATGCATACATATTTACAATTGAACATAAATACATGTATACATCAATAAAATATATATTAATCCAAAGCCAAAACTCTAAAGTCTCATCATTCACATTCATCTGTTGCCTTCAGCTGACTCTGTATCCATGACAACAGTGTTATCTTTAACGGCAAACCAGCGACTCTCACGGTCTCCTCCGGTGCAGATCATTTACTTCTATTCTAAGGTAACAAAAAGGTACAATAATATCAATTATTAGTGATGAAATTACAAAACAAAGTAATGTTTTTTGTTAACAATAGATAAAGCTCATTTTATATAGTCATTTATTATAAAAAGTTTTGATATAGCCTATAATGTATCATCGACAGCAAAAAAAACAAAAAAAAATCTTCATGCTTTAGTGTTACAAATACACAATTAATTTAGAAATGTATAACAGAACAGTAATTTAAAGCATTATAACAATACAATTATATAATAAAAGGCGGACTTACCTTCACAAGACAAAGTGAGAGTTGAATGACGTGAAACACGTCACCTCAGTGAATCGAATCTCTAAAAAGATTCATTTAGGCCGGCTCTTTATGTAAATCACACGAGCGTCTTTTTCAGGGTGAAAGACTCTTATTCAACAGATTCCTTAACACTAGAACGGCCATGACGGTCATTTTGACCGTTTTGAATTTTATATCTGCAATAACTTAAAAAAAAAAAAAAAAATCCTGCTGGTACCTGACTTTTCCTAAAAGTGTCTGAATTTTCATTTAAAATGTTTTTCATATAAATTACACATAAGGCAAAAAAACAAATGTACATATTTACCTATTTCGGCCATAGACGGTCATATTGACCGCACTGAATTACGTGTTATTCTTTTGTTACATTTCACGCGGTTGACCTTTGTCTCTCTCACTGTCAACAGAATATCTAAATAAGATACTATCTTGTTATTATCTTGTTCTGAGTTATGTTTAATGGATAGGCTATATTTTCATTTCTGTTGTGAATATGTGATAATTACGTTAGACTACTGTGGCGAGCAGGACGAGGTTGAGGGACGCGAGAGAGAACGGCGCGAGTCCGGTGGCGTGATTGATAATGAGCGACACAGTGTACTTTTTGAGAGATATCGTTTTTCTCATGACTCGTGAGGATGTCGTTTACATCATTAATTTATTGGAAACGCATAAATGTTCTATTGCGATTCTTATCCAGATTAGTAATATTATATCAAATTTTAAAAAGGCAGTTGACTGACTAAAATCTCTTATGGTGTGTGACTATGTTCCATATCACAAATATGGCCAGAATCTGTGCATGACTCAAGAATTTACAGAGATTTATGCACATTATTTGAACGTGGTAAAATATAAATATTAAGCTCACTGTATTACACACTTATGCTTATCCTAACAGAACTGAATTTTTCCATTAAACAGGTGATTACAGCAGGATCCTGCTTGGAGACAGGTGTTTTATGACCCCATTCCCTGACCCAAACCACAGACCAGTTACAATGCAGCTCTAGCCAGGACAGGGGCACACAATGAAGTGAACTTTAGCCATCTAAAGTATCTGAAAAGTCTGAGGGTTGCACCTGACAGGGGCCTGTGACATGGCATGGGCCATATTACACAACATTGCACCATCAGAAAAAATATAAAACATTTCATTAAAGGCCATGGTGCAGGTTTTTTTTTTCTTCTTTTCTGGCAGTTTTCTAGTTGGTAATAAACATTTAAACAGTTATCCATTGTATTTGATGTTGTAGGGGATTACAAAAAAGAAATATAATACGGGAAAGTAGGTGATATGTTAGCATTTGGCTAACAGCTAGCGAGGATTCTAATTTCTCCCACAATGCATTGGATGACGTCACATGAGGTACGCTGTTGGACAACAGACGAAAGCCCGCGAGTAGTAGCTAACGTTAGCTAGTGAAAGAGTGACAGTGTCAGATATAAGTAAATATATCGAGATAGATAGATAGATAGATAGATCTTCCGAAGCTGGGTGCAGTTTGTCAAGATTAGGCGAGCAGATTTTTCACCTAAGTTAACGTTAGCTCTGTCGCCGCAGTTACTCGAGAATATGCAGCGCGCATTTCAAAGAGGAGGATTACCACTCAGGGGATGCCAAGATGGTCTCACTTGGTTTAAAGAGTGAGAGGATGGCTAAGTTACTTCCTACCGCCGTGCCGTCTGTGAATGCAAACCTCTCTGCTTGCCCTGTCCCGAGGCCGAGAGACACCGTCTGCCGCAAGCGAGATATTGCCACGGTAAGTTCATGCTAACGTTAATGTTTACAAGCTGCGTGTTAGCTAGCTCTGTGTGTATTTTGTATAGCTACCGTGTTCCCTTTGACACAGCCTCCACTACAAGCACGATCACTCTGACATTAGAAGAGCATTTTTCGTGATTCACGAATTTGAGCCAAAACAAAATTGCCCTGAACTAAATGCCCATGTCGTTATATGAAAGCTTCATGGCTAGTGTTTGGACCAGTGGTAATGATCATCAAGCGGCTTTCGCAATCGTGCGTTTGGGTTTTGTGTTAGACTGCTACGGTTCTCTTTCACATTTGACCGTGACCGTGTCGTCAGGGCTGTAGTGGAGGCTAAACGCAGTTTACCCACCGCTGAAATTATGCCAGAAACAGTTTATCCACTTCTCACTTCAGAGTTTAGCTACCTCTCAGTAAATTCACTACCTCATAGAGTTTATGTAACTTTACCACATGTATTACCACTAGTATTGGTGTAACTGTAAACATTTAATAGTAACATTCAAATCATCGAATATGTTCTGGATTTCTTTTATGTATTCATTTAGTAGCGCATATCAGGGTCCACTGTACTGTAATCTCCCTGGCAATCTCATAACATTCTGTTTACTGTTTATGTTTGCTATAATTCATATGCAGGACCATTTCATGTGTTTTCAAACTTTCCATTAGTGGCAATGATCTTTATACAGTATTATTATTATGTCTGCAGGTTATGCAACATCATTAATGAAGGCCCTTTGGGAAAGCTACACCAATTCACCTGCAGCTCTTCGAGAGGTTAGCGCCAGTTTGTCCTGATGCACCTGGCCGCCCCCATCGCCAAATCCTTCAACCAGGTTCCTGAGGAGGAGGCCGTCAGACTCTACCTAGCCCTATTTATTTTAGTTGTTAGTTATCTTCTTTCCTTCTGTCCCTGTCATCTCATTTAGTGGTGGTTTCGGTGCTTTGGTTTTACTTTGCACAAAATCATTACTTTTTTTCTTAGGCTATTGATTCCCGTGATCTTGCTTATAAATTCCGATTCAGCCATTAGCCTATACCTTCGTGATCACGCACAGAGGTCTGGGGAGGCGGTCCGTTCAGAATTACAACCAACATAAAATATAAGTGTGCATGTACAAATTTGCAGTAATGTTCGGTAAATATAAACTTGAAACCGGAGAGATAGTTAATGAGTGAATTAACTATGTTCCTAAACATGATCCATAACTGTTAACGGGATTCATTTCAGTATGGCTAATGTACCCCTTCGTCCTACCCTAATCATAGACTAAACCATATCAGAAAACACACAAATACATGTATACGATGTACAGTACACATGTATATTTGAATCACACATAACTAACCTTAACCCATACACATAATATATTCACACACACACACACACACACAAATTCATTTATTTAAATGGGTTAGGGTTATGTATGTATATACTTCAGGTTACCATAAGTTAGTTAACTTAAATGAAGAGTTGGTCATGTAAGCTATAGCTAGCTGCAATTAACCCATTATCTAAAACATTAACTAAAACTGGCCACATAAAATATACTGACTAGATTCACGAGAGGTCGGCTAATGTGTGTAAAAGTTAAAAAAAATACAGTAATTTCATTAATTTACCAGCGAGCGTACTTCGGAAGCACTGAAAATGAATGGGGTTCAATGGTGGAACTATCAGTGTTTGGAACTATTGGCTGCTCCACGACACGCGTTACTTCCTCATCCCAGAGTTCCTATGGCGGTCTATGGGAGTGTCGTAACTCTCTATGGCTCTGGACCACACTATTGCAGGCAAAAGAAACAATGTGCAAACATTTCAGGTCTAGCCCTTCATCAGTGGGCTTTTTTTATATAGATTTGTTTACTTGCAACCTGTGTCTTTGTTCAGTAATATTTGTCCTTGTTCAGTAAATGTTTAGTAACCATTACAAGCAATGCCAATAAACAGTTTTTTTCTTATAAAAATCCATGTGTTCTGTGTACTTTATAACATTTTGAGGGCAATTGGGCGATCACAACAGAATAAGGAATTATTATTTTTATTCATTTTCATCCAAACGAGGCAATTGAAAGCCCTGATAGGTCTGGTCACAACTTTGGAATTGTTGTCTGATGGTTGAAACCACACGAGAGGCTTCTTTATACTCCTGCCTAAAACTCCATAAGCCCAGCGTATAGCCTGCCTGGACGCAGTGTACCGGTATTGCCTAGGGATAAGTAGGAAAGATTCTTAAGTTTTAAACTCTGCAAGTATGTTGGAAACATATCTGATGCATGTTTATTGTGTATGCAACACATCTCCTGTCACCTATAGCTGTTGTTCAAAGGACTCCGTGTAAAAAATAAAAAGGTAAAGTAAACATAAACCATGAACATACTCATCACACTGAAGACATGACCAGCCTACTCGTCGTCAGCTACATTTGCAAACAACATTTTCACCGGAGATAGAGGTAAAAGCAGGACACTCGGCCGAGCAAACAGATACTCAAATTATACTCGAAATTTACTCAATGATGCCTTATTAATTTTAGTATATTTAAAGTAGCCTATGCCTCCTCTGTATGGATAGAAAATGGTTTTATTACAAGACATAAATTCAGATAGGCTTCTCAAAGCCTGTTTTATTACAGGTTTGAATGAATGAAATAATGTCTCTTCTGTATTAGAAAAATTAATCTATAATTATTACAGGTTTGAATGAATGAAATAATGTCTCATCTGTATTAGAAAAATAAATATATAAATAAGAAATAACTAAAAGCAATACCTCCAAATTTAACAAAAATAGCTCTCACAAACTTACAAAAACGAACTAAAAAAATGTATATATTTTTTTCTTCCTCTTTATCATATTTTTCTTCCTCAATCCTCATCCTCCTTGTTTGCCCATCTGTTTTGTTTTAGAGCTGATCTTTCCCAGAAGTTTTTTGAAAACCAGGACATTTTCATAATTAAAAAAAAACAGCTAAAACAGGACGTGAAAACAGAACATGTCCTGGGAAAACAGGACTGTTGGTTAGTTACCCAAACCTAGTATAAAGTCTGGGGCGTTGCGCGTACATTCAGATGCTATTTTAAGCGCGCATGCTTGGCCACAATACAGAGTGAACAACGTGCATCCACTGTAAATGATTCTCTCATCTACACAGATGCATTTTACTTTTTGCAAACGATACATTATTATAAGGAAAACTATTTAAACACGAGTGTTACAGCCCTGACGAGAACATCGATCTCCTCGGCTGTGAACCATGAGAACTGTAACCGATTCTGAAGCGCGCCTCTGCCTCTGCCTGCAGCCTGCGTCTACCTCATGTGACGTCATCGCCGAGTCGTGTAAAAAATAACCGTCACTAACCAAAAACTACAAAAACTGGACTTTAACACCATTTTGGAGACATTTCTAACTTTATATACATATCTTAACTGCTTTATGTACCCATTAATCGACAGTGGTGTTTAACCTGCAACATGGCCTTTAATGTTTAATAAAAGACAAGACAAATATGCTTAGTTCTTTGGGTTTTATTTTAATTGTTCTTTGTAAAGAAAAGCCAGCGATCAAGTCATCTTTTGCCTGCAAATAATATATATTGTACTCTGTGTGAAATAATATATTAGCACTTACTCTGAAGTTCCTATGAAGCAACTCTATCTCTAGTGCCAGTTTTTTTTTTTTTTAAGTTGTCAAGTATTTTCAAAATACTCTGTTCCCTTTCGTTCGTCACTCCGAGTTCCGTCGGATGACGACGAATGGGGTTTCGCTTAGAACACCTGTCGACTTCGAGTATACAAAACGAGCCAATGGCAAAGAAATGCCATGGGTCTGCGGAATTTGCATGACGTAACTCCACCCCACCTCGTGGGTATATAAGGAGGAAGTCCTGCAATATGCAGATATGTTTTCGCTTCGGAGCCAAGAGTATTTCTTCACTCCACAGTCATCTCTGACTTCACTCTACGAGACGAGCCTTTCTCTACGGTGTTGGTGTGACGGCGATCTGCGGCGAGCTCACAGTGCCTGCTGAGCTGTGCAGTGATCTGCCAGTGTGTGTGTGTGTCTCCCCGCGCGCTTCAACATCAAAGAGTTTTTTCTCTCCTCTCGTAAAAGAGCTCGCACGCGGCACGTCTTTTTAAAGACGGCTCGCCCGTGCATTTCTGGTTGCAGCGGACTAGTATCGGACTCTGATGGGCACGAGCGCTGTCTAGTGTGTTTGGGCTTTGATCATGCTTGAACAGCGCTCGTGGGTGACTCGTGTTCTCTCTGGGAACGCGATCATCGCGTCATTACGGTCGAGACTCAGTGAACTCGCAAGAGTGAGAGTCCCCTCTGCCACACCCCGATCTAATGCCCCCCCGAGGGGTGCTACTTCGGCTGGTGGCCAGGGTGATCTGAGGGTTTCGGTTTGGCACAAGGCGCCGACTATCTGTCCACGCTCCAAACCCCCCTGCATGACGGTGCCCGCTAGCGAACTGATGATTCCACGAGTCTACCAAAAAAAAAAAAAAAAAAAAAAAATGGGTGGCCCGTGTGTTTTCATTTGAAGCTACAGAGGATGATGCTGTGTCTGTAGCAGCATCACTAGGTGGGCTTTTTCTTCTGGAAACGATGACTCGTCACAGCTGCCACCTTCTGGTCTGCATATGGCTGTGCCTGAGTCTGATCCGGAGATGACGGCCATGCTTTCCTGGGACGATTGATTTTTGGGTGAGGCCGCCGACCCGCGTCCACGGCAATCCCCAATATCTTTCCTCCCGGACGTGCATGATGAGATCTCGAAGTCCTGGAAGACCCCTGGTCTTCTCACGACCGCTCGTTGGTCTCATCCACCTTTCCTCCCCTCACGGGCCGCTGCCCATGGGTACACTGGGGTCCCCCCGGTTGAACGCTCTGTTGCGATGCTACTGTGTCCTCAGAGTGCTTCCCGGCACAATCCTAAGCACCCGTCCGAAGCCTGTAGTTCTTTTCGTCTACACTAATCTGTGGCGAAATCCTATAGTGCCATAGGACAGGCAGCCGCCTCACTGCTTCCCATGACCGTTCTGCTGGTCTCCTGACCCAGATGCTCATGGACGTGCACGAGGGCGGGACTGACCCGACGCTCTTCAGTGAGCTGCGCGCCGCCACTGACCTTGCTCTCTGAGCGACGAAAGTGGCCGTACGCTCTCGGAGTCAGGTGATGTTCACCAGTCTGAGGCTGACCGGTTTGATGTGCAGGATGTCCGGCGGACCCGTCTGCCCGACACCCCCATATCCCAGGTCGGCCTCTTCGGCGGTGCGGTTGAGTGCTTCTGCCCAACAGTTCTCAACCGCTCGTGAGCAGACTGACGTTAGTCTGTCCGACGGCCCCGCCGTCCGCAACGGATCCCTCAGTCTGCCCACCGCCGAAGGCGCCCTCCCACGGTTCCAACCCCCCCCCGTTCACCAGAATGGGCTGGCTCTGGAAGACCGTAGAGAGGATGCCACAGCCCTCTCCAGTCCACCCCCCCCCCCCCCCCCCCCACCCCCCGACCCCCCCCGCTAAATGCCGGGTTAAGGGGCACTTTTGAGATGGGCTGCTCAGAGATGAGCCTCAGTTCTTTCCAGGAGTTGGTAGCAGGGCCTCTCCTTTCCCCGGTGGAGGGCTGGGGAAGAATCCTTACTCAAAGAACTGACTTCTCGTCTCTGAGCATACAGAGTTCTCGGACGACACAGAGCGCCGCCCACAAGCCGTGCTCTCCTCGTCCCCCTCTGTCCCAGAGGTGGTTGACGTGGTCGTCCACGGACCGCCTCAGCCCTGTCCCCCTCTGTCGCCAGACCCCCGACAGAGCAGGCCCCCGTGGAACGCTGGTCCTTCCCTGGCCTCCTCTGTCCGGGCGCGGATGTTAACTGTGCCCCCACACCGGGCCGCTATCCCACCCACGTCCGGGCCAGTTACTCCGATTCGCTGCCCCTCCGGGGGGACGCCTGTGGTAAAGCTTCCCCATCTGTCCCGCTGGGTCGCCTGCGCCATCAGGTTCGGCTATGCGATTCAGTTCGCACGGTCTCCTCCCCGCTTCAGGGGAGTCCGCTCCACTTTGGTCGGTGGCAATGTCCCCATCATGAGAGCCGAGATTGCCACCCTGCTGGCGAAGGGTGCAATCGAGACTATCCCTCCAGCCGAGATGAGGTCCGGCTTCTACAGCCCTGACTTCATTGTCCCCAAGAAGACCGGTGGGTTACGACCAATCCTGGTCTTGCGCGTGCTGAATCGCTCCTTACACAGGATGCCGTTCAAGTTGCTCATTAAGCCAAACGCATTTTCGAATGTGTGCGGCCCCAGGATTGGTTTGCAGCGATCGACCTGAAGGACGCCTACTTTCATGTCTCCATTCTTCCTTGACACAGACCGTTCCTCCGGTTTGCTTTCGAGGGGCGGGCATACCAGTACGCGGTTCTCCCTTTCGGGCTAGCCCTGTCTCCTCGCGTCTTCACGAAGGTCGTCGAGGCAGCCCTTGTTCCCCTTCGGGTTCACGGGGTTCGCATCCTGAACTATCTCGACGACTGGCTGATCCTAGCTCACTGAAGCTCGGTGATACTCGCATGTAGTGTTGCAGTATGGCATGTCTATTGCCTCGAGTTGCTGGCCGTACGCCTTGCCCCGCACCGCTTTCGAGTGCTGCTCTGGGGTCAACACGTACTAGTCCTATCACACAATACCGCCAGTAGCGTACATCAACCATCAAGGTGGTCTACGCTCGTGCCGTATGTCGCAACTCGCTCGCCACCTCCTCTTATGGAGTCAGAAGCATCTGAGGTCCCTTCGTGCTATTTACATTCCCGGAGCCCTGAGCTGTGCAGCCGACAAGCTCTCACGGTTTCAGCCCCTCCCTGGCGAATGGCGACTCCATCCCCAGACGGTTCAGCTGATTGGGACCAGTTCGGCGATGCACAGATAGATCTGTTTGCCTCCCACGACTCGACCCACTGCGCCCTGTATTATTCCCTGACCGAAGGTCGGCACGGATGCACTGGCGCACAGCTGGCCGCGGGGCCGCAAGTATGCGTTTCCCCCAGTGAGCCTTCTTGCGCAAAGTCAAGGAGGACGAGGAGCAGGTCCTTCTGGTTGCGCCCTACTGGCCCACCAGGACCTGGTTCTCCGAACTCATACTCCTCGCGACAGCACCTCCTTGGCCCATACCTCTGAGGAAGGACCTTCTTTCTCAGGGACGGGGCACCCTGTGGCACCCTCGTCCCGACCTGTGGAGCCTCCACGTCTGGCTCCTGGACGGGACCAGGTAGGTTTGAGTACCCTACCACCTCCGGTGGTGGCTACCATCACTTCCGCTAGAGCGTCGTCCACTAGGCACATGCGTTGAAGTGGAACCTCTTCGTCAGCTGGTGCTCTTCTCACCGAGAAGACCCCCGGAAATGCCCGATCAGCATTGTGCTTCCTTCCTTCAGGATGGGTTGGAGCGAAGGCTGTCTCCCTCCACCCTCAAAGTCTATGTTGCCGCTATCGCCGCACACCATGACTTGATAGAAGGTAAGTCTGTAGGAAAGCACGACCTGATCATCAGGTTCCTTAGAGGAGCCAGGAGATTACATCCTCCTCGCCCTCCTCTCGTTCCCTCTTGGGACCTTGCAGTGGTCTTAACTGCCCTGCAGCACGCTCCCTTTGAGCCTTTGCAAACAGTGGAGCTCAAGCTCCTGTCAATGAAGACAGTGCTCCTGGTTGCACTGGCCTCTATTAAGAGGGTAGGGGACCTGCACGCATTCTCCGTTGACGAAGCGTGCCTGGAATTCGGGCCGGCCTACTCTCACGTGATCCTGAGACCCCGGCCTGGATATGTGCCCAAGGTTCCTACCACTCCCTTTCGGGACCAGGTGGTGAACCTGCAAGCGCTGCCCCCGGAGGAGGCAGACCCAGCCTTGGCACTGCTCTGTCCAGTACGTGCTCTCCGCACCTATGTAGACAGGACGCAGTGTTTCAGGACCTCAGACCAGCTCTTGTCTGTTTTTTTTTTTTTTTTTTTTTTTTTTTTTTTTTCTAACAACAGCAATTACAACAATGAAAAGATAAAAGTGAAAATAGTAATCATAACAATAACAGTGAAGATAGTAATAACAATGATGACATAAGCAAGTTCAAACAGCTAAAATGCATTAATATTCGTGGGTTGGTTAAGAAGGTGGGAGGAGTCGGAGTTGAAAACAGAGAAAGGATTCATAGCTGTAAGAGGTCAGAAAGTGTTGGACGGCAGAGGTCAGTTTCAGATGCGTAATTATGAAGGGGAGATGTGTATTCCATTGCAATGAAGTCTGAAATAAGATTTTTCCAAATGTTAATGTGTAATTTATTTCTAGGTTTCTAGTTCATGAGGATAGTTTTCTTGGCGATGGTTAGAGCTATGAGGAGTATTTTAGAGTTTATAGTTTTATCAGTGATTGTTGTCAGGTCCCCCAGCAAGCAAAGAGAAGGCGACAGTGGGATGTGGCAGCCGACTATAGTGGATAGTGACTGTGTGACCTCTTCCCAAAAGTGTTTGATTGGAGTGCAGTGCCAGGTTGCATGGATGTATGTATCTGTAGAATTTTGATTGCAGTGTGTGCAAACTTCTGATGTGAAACCCATTTTAGCTAATCTGCTGCCCGTGTAATGTGTTCTGTGAAGTATTTTGTATTGTATTAACTGAAGATTCGCATTTTTGGACATGAGATAGATGTTTTTACAGGTTTGGGTCCAGAAGTTGGCATCAGGGGCTATTGAAAGATCGTTTTCCCATTTTATTGTTGGTAAGTATATGGTCTGAATTTGGTTTGAAATCATTTTGTATATTTTAGAGAGAAGTTTCTTTGGGGAGGAAATGTTGACCAAGTCTGATATTGCCGGTGGAAGTTCTAAATTTGTGTCTCTGATGTTTATTTTTGTCAGAACAGAAGATTTGAGTTGTAGGTATTTTAAAAATTCGTTGCTCCCGATGCCATACTCCTGGGCCAGTTGCGGAAATGGTGTAAATGTTTTAGATTTGAAAATGTGCTTAATGTGGGTGATACCCTTTTCTGCCCATGTGTGAAAATTCAATGTTTTTTTATTGCTTATAAAGTCACGGTTGTTCCACAGTGGGGTGAGGTTAGATGGAGCTAATGTAGAATTTGTGATTTGGTGAAATTTACACCAGGCTGTCAGAGTGGCAGATATAGTTACTGCATTGAAACATGTGTGTTGTTTAATTGATTTGGTGAGGAACGGTATGTCAGCTATATTTAATTCTTTGCATAGTGATTGTTCTATATCTAGCCATATAATATCAGATTGGGTGTGGTGAATCCATTTGTATATGTATTGCAGTTGGTTAGCCATTGAGTAATATTGGAAATTTGGTGCTTCTAGTCCTCCTTGAACCTTACTTTTTTGTAGTGTAGTGAGTTTAATCCTTGGTGTTTTATTTTTCCAGTAGAAGCGAGTTATAATGGAGTCTAGTGATTTAAACCAGGTGAGTGTGGGGTGGGTTGGAATCATTGAAAATAGGTAATTAATTTTCGGTAAAATTGTCATTTTTATTGCTGCTATCCTGCCGATTATGGAGATTGGAAGGTTGAGCCACCTGAGCAAATCTTCTTCTATTTTTTTTAGCAGTGGTGTGAAGTTGAGTGTTACCAACTCTGACAGTCTGGAGGAAATTTTAATGCCTAAGTAAGTGATGTGATCATGACATATAGGTATCGGTGATTGATGGGGTGCCACATCCCATTTGGTTTTATGTAAAGGGAGGATGAAAGATTTATTCCAGTTTATTGCATAATCTGATATTTTTGAGAAGGATTGGATTGTTTTAATTATTTCTTGAGTAGATGCTAGGGGTTCTTGTATATATAGTAGGATATCATCTGCATAAAGTGAGATTTTATGTGTTTGTTGTGGTGTTTCAATACCTTTGATTGCTGGGTTTTGACGGATAGCTGCTGCTAAAGGTTCAATAAAAATCGTGAATAGGGATGGAGAGAGTGGACATCCCTGCCTCGTCCCCCTGTGCAGTGTGAAGCTTTGTGATGTTAGTCCATTGGTTGTGACTGTGGCCGATGGTGATGTGTATAAAATCTTGATCCAGTTAATAAACGACTCTCCAAATCCAAATTTTTGTAACGTGGTGAATAAAAATTTCCAGTTGACCCTATCGAAAGCTTTTTCGGCGTCTAATGTGGCAATGAGAGTATCTTTCTGTTGTACTGATGAGTAGTGCATTAAATTGTATAATCTGCGGGTATTATTGGATGCGTGTCTACCCTTTATAAAGCCGGTCTGATCAGGGTGGATTATATATGGTATAATTTGTTCAATTCTATGGGCTAGTGCTTTGCTAATAATTTTTATGTCGACATTTATAAGTGAGATAGGACGATAGTTAGATGTGAAGGTGTGGTCTTTGTTAGGTTTAGGAATGAGTGATATAAGTGCTGTATTCATATGGGAAGGGAACTTTGCGTTATGTTTTATTTCTGTTATTGTTCTGCTAAATAATGGGTATAAGGTTGACCAAAAATGTTGGTAGAACTCAGCAGGGAAGCCATCTGGACCTGGTGCTTTATTATTTTGCATGTTTTTCAATGCGGAGTGAAGTTCCTTTTCTGTGATTGGTAATTCTAGTGTGTTTACTTGTTCCATGTTGAGTTTTGGTAGAATGGTGTTATCGAGAAATTGGGTTATGTCTTCTTGGTTTGGGTCCAGATCAGAGGAGTATAATTTTGTATAGTAATCTTGAAATATCTTGTTTATCTCAACTGGTGAATTGGTTAGCTTCCCTGCCGAGTTTCTGATGGAGGTTATTGCTGTTCTTTCTTTATTTCTTTTAATTTGACTGGCTAAATATTTTCCGGATTTATTGCTATGGTGAAAAGTTTCTTGACGGAGCCTGTGAATCAGAAACTGGTTTCTTTTGTTTATTATTTCATTAAGCAAACATTTTTTTTCTCTAATTTCTTTATAGATGTTTTCTGATTGATTATTTGCATGTAAAATTTCTAATTCTTTTATTCTTTCTTCCAGTTGGACTTCTTTTTCTCTGTCCTTTTTTTTTATGTACTGAATATGATATAATTTTTCCCCGTAGAACTACTTTCCATGTTTCCCAGAGCAGTGATGCTGACGACTTTGGAGAGTCATTTATTTCAAGGAAGGATGTCCACTCTCTCTTGAAGTAACTGTCAAATTCTGGATCTTTCAAGAGTGATGTATTAAAACGCCATCTGGTGCGGTGCTTTGGTATTGCAGATAGATTCCATGTCAGAGTTACTGGAG
The DNA here is from genome assembly GCA_036326025.1 of Chrosomus eos. Lineage (NCBI taxonomy): Eukaryota > Metazoa > Chordata > Actinopteri > Cypriniformes > Leuciscidae > Chrosomus > Chrosomus eos. The sequence goes on from CM070822.1 coordinate 46,434,978, forward strand.
AATGGTCACTAATAATGATCGGATGTATTTTGGTTTCTAAGATATTTGGTATGATTGAATTACTGGTTAGAAAGAAATCAATGCGGGAGTAGGTTTGGTGGACATTAGAATAAAAGGTGTATTCTCTCGCGAGTGGGTGTTGTAGCCTCCAACCATCACCAAGACCAAAATCACTCATGAACTGTTTTATTGTTTTAGAAGACTGCCAAGATTTTCCTGTATGTTTTGACCTGTCAAATGATGGATTGATTACAGTGTTATAGTCTCCCCCTATAATTATTGGACCATTGGAAATGTTTGAAAGAGAGGAAAAGAAATTTGTAAAGAAGGAGGAATCATCAGAGTTTGGTCCATAAATGTTGCCAATTGTAATTGGATTATTATTGATTGAAATGTTAATAATGATAAAACGGCCTTCAGGATCTGAAATGGTTGTATGGTGGTTAAACTGTATTTTTTTGTTTATTAAGATGCATACTCCTCTTTGTTTTGAATTATAGGGGGAGGAAAAACAGTGGTGAAAATGTGTAGTTTTTAAGCTGTTTTGTGTATATTGTGAGAGGTGTGTTTCCTGTATTAGACATATATCTGCTTGTGTATTTTTTAGGTAATTTAAAACTTTATTTTTTTTTGTTTTTGAACCAACCCCACGAATATTCCAAGTTAAGAATTTTAATTGCATGAACCTATAATGTACATTTTATAGTTACCTTGTGTGAGTCTGTGTGTATGGATGTGAATGTAGTTGTGTGTGTGTGTGTGTGTGTTGTGTGTGTGTGTGTGTGTGTGTAAATCTATAACACAAAATGACAAATAAAACAAGGAAAAAATAGATACCTATAACCAACAACAGAACATATAAACAGTGAGCAAGGCTATTTAGGTGCATTTAGAATACAATGTGCGTGCGTGGTGCGAGTGGTTTAATTAAAGAATATAAAGATTATGATTTGAATATAAATTGAGCATAAACGAATTGGATGTGTTACATTGCTAGTTTCAAAAATTAGTAAAGCCAGGGAGTAGTGTCTTTGTCTCTAAACAATTGTCCATCAATATATAATTTGTCTACTGTGATGATTGCTTTTTTACCTTGAGTGATCATTGTCTTGCGGATGGGGAAAAGTAGCTTACGTCTGCGGATGATCTCTTGTGGATATTGGTCGTTTAGTCCGTAATGAGTCCCTTTGAGCTGCCGTCCTTGTCGCTGAACCAGTACTTTTTGCTTGAAATGTTCAAATTTGGCGATGATGGGCCGGGAACGGGTGGAGTTGATGGGTTTCTGTCCTAAACGGTGAACGCGATGGAAAGTGATGTGCTCTACAGTCTCTGGTGTAAGTTTGAGCTGGTTAATCATGAAGTCCTTAACAGATTTTTCGGGGTCTTCGGTGGATGATTCGGGAATGCCGGAGAAGATTAGATTGTCTCTCATACTTCGTGACTGTATATCCAGGATGGTTTCTTGCATGGCTTTGTTCTCAGCGATGACGGAGGTAAGTTGAGTGTTTACAGTGGAAAGTTTTGCAGTGATTGTGTCCACGGAGCTTTTCAGTGATTTGTTTTCTTCTGTGAGCGAATCGACTTGCTGTTGACTGTATTCCAGGCTATGGCGGAGGTTTTGAAATTCTTTGTGCAGTACTTCGATTAGTGAGAGTCTAGAGTCCAAGTTGGATAAGCGCTCGTTGATTGAAAGAAGTATGTCGGAACAGCAGTTTGTTTTTGGTAGGAGTGGATGCTGGTGATGTTGGTGACGGCGGTGAATCGGTTGATGAGGGAGAATCCGAAGTGCGTGGTTTTTTGGCTTTGCGTGATCGGCCCATTGTACAAAGTCTGTTGAAATGATGGTCAATATAATCCTCCAGTTGGTCCAGGTTCGCGTTGAATTCCAGGTTTTGAGTTAGGTTTTAAAGCGGGTGATGTTGTTACGGAAGAAAAAAAAAAAACGAGAGCGAGAGAAGAGAGAAAAAAAATGTGTTATCTTTTTTCTAGCAGCGGCGCGCTGCCATGTTGAATTTTCGCACCCAACGCACGCACACACACACACGCTACGTCAATACGTCATCCGTCTCAAAGCAGCGAAAGTGAATCAGCTCTTGTCTGTTATGGTGGGAAGCTGAAGGGAAGGGCTCTCTCCAAGCAGAGGTTGTCTCACTGGATAGTGGACACAATTGCTTGGCATACCAGCAGCAAGGTCGACCGTGCCCCCTTGGTGTGACCGCCCACTCCACCCGGAGTGTGGCGTCCTCTTGGGCTCTAGCGCATGGCGCCTCGCTAACAGACATCTGCAGAGCTGCAGGCTGGGCGACACCCAACACATTCGCCAGATTCTATAATCTCCGAGTGGAGCCTGTGTCCTCTCGTGTACTCGCTTCAACCAGCCGGTACTAGGACCCGCTCAGGTGTCTTCGCTTGCTCGCCATTCCACTCCACGGACTGGATACGTGCGATATTTTCCTCAGGTGAGCTTCTCCGAAAGCCCTGAGTTCCTCCTGCACTCCTGACGTCGACCCAGTGTCTTTGTGCCTGAGCGTCGGCTAGGTGCCTCCCGTGTGCATGGTCCCTCTACGGAGCAACCCCCACATGTGTATTCCCACTGTAAGCCTCTCTGAGCATGTGTCTTTCCCTTGGCAAGCCACCTTGCCACCCCTGGGGTTTAAAACTTTTCCACCTGCAGCTGGAAACCCCAGTGTATTCCCCTATGCATCCTTCGGGTCATATGTGTATTCTAAATCCCCCCCCCCCCCCCCCCCCCCCCCCCCCGTTTGGGCTGGGTATATTTGCATGTTCCTCTAAATCTTGGGATATGCTCCCCAGTGTACCTTGGTATTCCTGTGTTAAATAGGAGTCCCACTTTTCTCAGTATGACAGGGATCTCAGATTTACGCAGGGCACTGGAAGACAGCTGTGAAGGTGGCCTGATTAGACTGGTAACCCCATTCGTTGTCATCCGACGGAACTCGGAGTGACGAACGAAAGGGAACGTCTCGGTTACGAATGTAACCCTCGTTCCCTGAGTGACTTCACTTTAAACGACACCAGACGATGAATAAGGGTCTTATCTAGCGAAACGATGCGATGACTCGAAAAAAAGATTTGTTCATTTTGATGAACGAGTTCGAACAGGAGAATCACGAACGTGCATTTCAGGATAGAGCAAGGCGAGCATTTGTGCTAATAATACTTAAACTGTTTTATTTATTTTCGAAATGGCGCATCGTTTCGCTAGATAAGACCCTTATTCATCGTCTGGTGTCGTTTAAAGTCATTTGAAGCTGCACTGAAACTCATTTGGACCTTGAACCGTTTTGGCTACCATTGAAGTCTATTATATGGAGAAAAACCTGGAATGTTTTCATCAAAATCATTAATTTCTTTTCGACTGAAGAAAGAAAGACATGGACATCTTGGATGACATGGGGGTGAGTAAATTATCAGCAAAAGTTTTTTAAAAAGTGAACTACTCCTTTAATAAATGCGAAGACACGGACTCGTTGTTGTCTGTGTGTCGAGCTGTATTGGCTATGACACACAACATAGTTTGTGTCAGCTACTGCCTGCAGCCTTTGATTCATTTCTTGAATTACACTTCATTTTTCTCCAGTTAACCAACAAAACTTCAATAAACTCACTATTATATTGTTTAGTGTTGCATAAATCATATTGATCTTTTTAACCACACTACATATACTACATAAAACAGATTGAAAGATTTTTTTTTCTGTAGACTGTTATTGAGTAGAGCAGGAGATCCTGGATGGGCTGCACACACAATAGAGACACTGGTAAAGCTTCTGCCAGCGGGACATCATCTGGGATCAGAGCATATTTCCACTGTCCACCAACAGTTTGCAGGGCTGACTCAGGCATGGACTGCCAGTCACTGAGATGTTCTCAGAAAGAAGGAAGAAAAAATTACATTTACTCACATTCTCAAAAATCAAAACTGTTCTATGATCTGAACTGTAAACAGCAGGGATTTATAGGGCCTGATTTAACGTTGCTATATTTGAACTGTTAATGCGCTACTGTCACGTTAACTTGTCCTTAATTCAACACAAGAGAGATTTTTCAGAGCAGTATGAGTTGCTGTCTGAACGTGTTTTTCCACCCTCTTTTGTTTTAAACAATCAAGCAATGGCCGATAGTGAAAATAATTGCTGTTATCGGCCGATATTATTATTGGCCGATACATTGTTGCATCTCCAGCTAAAATTAAAATGATACCCAACCCTAGTCTGTGCCACTTGCCAGAGTAATTGAAAGATCTAACAGTGAGACTTCATATAGATGGAAAAGTATACCGGAATATAAGTGATCAGGAGGTTAAGAATGAGCCATAGTACCACCATCAAGTTTCACCTTAAAAAACTACTTTTAATATAATATACAGGTTTGATATGCCATTTGAAGCAATGCTTGTTTGTGCAATTTAGTTATTTTAGTTTTTAGTGGTGTGTCTTGGTATTTTTTACTTGGAAACACTGGCATAGACACTGACAAATGCGGAACAATTAGTTCATGCGTTCATGACATCAAGGCTAGATTATTGTAATGCTCTACTGGGTGGTTGCCCTGCACGCTTAATAAACAAACTACAGCTAGTTCAAAACGCAGCAGCTCGAGTTCTTACCAGAACCAGGAAGTATGACTATATTAGCCCGGTTCTGTCAACACTGCATTGGCTGCCTATTAAACATCGTATAAATTTTAAAATATTGCTGATTACTTACAAAGCACTAAATGGTTTAGCTCCCCAGTACTTGAGCGAGCTCTTAACACATTATAGTCCTGCACGTCTATTGCGATTTCAAAATTCTGGCCAGTTGATAATACCTAGAATATCAAAATCGACTGCTGGCGGTAGATCCTTTTCCTATTTAACACCAAAACTTCGGAACAATCTTCCTAACATTGTCCGGGAAGCAGATACAGTCTGTCAGTTTAAAACTAGACTAAAAACACATCTCTTTGACCTAGCATTTACATAATACATTATCGACTTCTATAATTAAATGTTAGGCTGCATAGATTAGGTCAGTCGGAACTGGGAACACTTCCCTTAAATCCTGATGTACTCTTTACATCATAAGAAGAATGGCATCTACTCTAATTTAGTGTCTTTGTTTATCCCGAGGTTTTCCTGCAGCCTGCCGGATCCAGGCCGTTTCCAGATCTGACGAAGGACCTTCGCCTGGACCCGATGACAACGCAGTGCTGAAGTGCCAACTAGCCTCTCCCTATGGAGGATCCCTATTCCACTCTACAGATAAAGCACTGTGGAAATTCCAGTTTCGCGTACTTACCTGAAATGATAAAATAAAAAAATTCTATAGAATCAATTCTTAATGCGCATGTGAACGCCATCAGCGTTTATCACAGGTTCAGTTTAAAGTCTGTTTAGAGAGAACGGCGTCGTCTTTGTGGCCCCTAATTTAATAACAAATGATCATTTCGACGGAAGTGAATCAATCAAAACTAACTTTAGCTGGAAACAACATTATTCAAGAACCGCTATAAAACCAAACCATTCTCTGTTACCTTAAATTATGTTTGTCTCTGTAAAGCTGCTTTGAAACAATCTACATTGTTAAAAGCGCTATATAAATGAGGATGACTTGACTTGACAGTGAGCTACTTGCACAATCTAACTCTGTTTTGGTAAATTTGGTAAATACAACTTGTAACGAGTGGATATAAGGTGTGGCCCCTTTAAGAGCTGTGCGCTCCCTGTTGAACTGTATTGTATGTATGTGCCTTGGGCATCGAATACCTTTTACTGTCTATGCGAACACCCCATGTATTTGGGTAATTTCAGTTGCTAATTTTTATCTTATTTTGTTTATTAAGCAACGATGTGGACGGTAGAACGTGGACAGACAGTTATGTACACGAGTTAGATTTGGGAATAAAGTGCGAGTTGTGAGATCGCCTCCGTGAGTTTGCCTGGACTCATGCAATAACTTCAGTTGTGAGCTATCTCTAATCTTCCTGAAGCAACGCGTTACAAACTGTACTTCAGTTTCATTGCGGGGACACCGCCTTCCTTCACCATAATCATGACTATCGGCTCGCTTTCGGGTTAAACCTAAACTTTCCGCGACTGCGCAACTGGGTTATAGGTTGCCAGGTTGAGGTGACAAACGGGTTAAAATTGTAAATGATCTGTGGATTGTGTGAATATAATGCATTTAATCAAATCTGGCAACTGGTCAACATTAGAAAAACATATTGGTCCGATTATTCATAAAGGACTTTGGGCCATGCAAATTACGGGAGTTTCCCGGGAGAAATAACAAACCGGGAGGGGTCCGGGAGATAGGGCTAAAAAACGGGAGAAACCCGGGAAAAACGGGAGTGTTGACAGGTATGCTGTGAATGTTTGCATTGTTCAAAACGTGAAAATTTGGCTCATTAACAATTATGTCTGCCAACATTAAAAGCCGAGACTATTGAGCTGTATCATATATTTAATATATTATAGCCTTTTTGAAAATGTGTTTTTGTATGTTTTATTATTGTAACAGGTACCGTGTACCCTAAATCATCTTCTAGTGTTATTTATATCGTAGTTATTTTGTAGTCAATTTGCTATAGACTTGTAAATGTATTTTCTTGTTTGTATTATAATGCTTTTTTTACATCTTGGCCAGGGGACTACAGATGAAAAATAGCCTTTTGGCTAATTCTGGCTTTTTTAACCATGTTTGTTCATGCGTTTTATGAAATTGCACTGTCCCCTTTTAAATAAACCAATAAATCAAAAAATCAATATACTTTTTATAATGCTTTTAATGTCTCTCTGCCGAATGCAATTCTACACTTGCATCTTTTAAATATATTGTGTACATTTTATATTCTATATTGTGGGAAACTTTTGCAACTTAAGAATTTCATTGCATGGTGTAAATCTGTGCATATGACAAATAAACTTCTTGAGTCTTGAATCTTGAGCTCCGACAATGCGAAGGACATTGCATAAAGTCAACCTCTGTGGATGCCGTCCAAGGAAAAATAACATTGCTTGCTCTTCTGGAAAAAACTGCAAGATTAAACTTTTCTGAAAAGTTCTTAAAAAGTACATTCACCATGTTTATGTTGTGTTGGCTATATATGTCTCTTCTAATATGACATCTGAATTAATTCTACATTCAATTGAACCTAGATATTTTTAAGGTCTTTTTGTTAAGATAACTTTTCATCAGAACAAATATTTAACTTGGAAGTATATATAGACCCCCCTCTGTACCTGTTGAATCATTTTATTTAGGATTTAGGATGGTGTGCTGGACAAAGTTTGAAGAACATGCTTATTTTATATAGAACGGTAGAGTGAATAAAACATTTTGAACAGTAGTGTATATTGTAATTAAACACACAAACAATATGTGATTTATAATTATTCCCAAATAGGATTTTGGCTAAATCAATATAAATAAATATGGGACACATTTAAAAAGTCACATTGTAGGAGCCATTTATTACATTTGCCTTTTCTGGATAGGTTTATATTGCTATTACTTATTCAGCCACTTGGTGGGAGTCTTGCACTGGGTGTGACACGTCACTGGGAGTTAGGTATATTTACAGGTGTGGCAATCGTTTAGGAAAAGGTGTGGAAGGCAGGGAACACGTTTTTTACCGTAGCCGTGAGCACCCACTTTACCAACAGCACTTTATACCTTAGCACTGGGTGAAGTACCATTTTATGTAAATTATTCTTTTTACCTTTATACAGGGTTCATACACATTTTAGCCAATACTTTTCCATGACTTTTTGGCACATTTCCATGACTATGTATTCCTGAAAATGTCAGTAGACATTATAAGAATAAAAATTTGTGTTAAATTTTACCCTCAGAGGTTTAACACACACAGCCACAACTGCCTGGTGCTTGGCGCCTTTAGCATGGCTAGCTAGCGCTGATTCTCCCACATTAGACAGGGCTCGACATTAACCCTTTTCATGTGCATGTTTCAAGTAAATCTGTCATTCACTTGTCCGAGTAAAAAAGTTGCTTGTCCGGATTTTTGTGTGTGTGTGTTAATTTATTCTGAAGCAATATTCTCATCAGTGTTCAATCAGCTTTGATATTTAAATCGGCATATTGTAATATCTGTACCTTTAAAGGGCATCCCCTCCCCCAATATTATTAAATGTATGCTTCATCTTCCATTTTAAAATTCCTAAATTTGATCAATAAATTCAATTATTTAGAATAATAAGACACTATAGGGCTGTTACCCTAGGTAGGGCTGATCAAATTAAATAATTTACACTAACAAATTACAATTTGCATAAAATAATGTTATGAAATTGATTTAAATATACATATTAGAAACGTTGGAAAGAATGATACTACTTTTAAACATAACACTAAACCGCCAGTAGGTGGTGGCGGTCGACCATCTTAATGAGTGAGTCAGTTACTGCGTTTTTTACATGCAGCCAATAACCCGTTCAAAACCGGGATATTAGCAATAACCCGGTCGTGAACGGCCATGTAAACACTGGCAAAAACCAGGATATGCTCATATCCCGGATTTTAAAAACCGGGATATTATACCTGGGGTACCCCTTTTCTAACCCGAATTTTTGGTCATGTAAACGCGTATCGGGATATCCCCATAGTGATTTGTGTTCTGCGCATGTTCTATTCGCAAGGAATCTTGGTCTTTTGAGTAGAGAAACTTCTCGGCGCATACAAAAACCCGCGTGCAGTTTACCGGAAGTAAACATGGCGAGACGCAGCACAGCATACTTCTGGAGCGAGGTCAGTAACGTTACCAGCATCAAAGCGCAAACAAATGCGATCGCTTTCTGCCCCGAACTATTCATTATCCAAATGCTGCTGTTGTTGTTGTCTTTGGATACAGGAAGAAGAATCGGAAATGAAATATTGCGATTTCCGATATTTTTTGTATGAATATCTGAACATGCAATAAATCAAAAGAAAGAACAGAGCATGTGCTTTTTAACAAAAAAATGTTATGTTGTATGCATTAATTTTTTATCAGCACTTGAATGTGGGTAAGTCTCGTTTTGACAAAAATCTAAATTTTGTAAAAGACTACATCCAGATCGGTTTCAAAACGATGACCAAAACATAGATGGGAGTAGATCGAGCGCATCAACGCCCCTAAAGCATCACAGTCCTATAGCTCGACCTGGTCGACATTTCATTCAGGAACATTAGGCAGTTTTGATTTATATGCTGTTGATCGTGTTATTTTACATAAGTACCTGCTTGCATGTACTATCGCTTGTTTCTGCTTCTTCACATGTGTTTTTATCAGGAGATTCAGTACTTGTTCAGAAGATGTTATAGCGCCCCCTACAGTATAACAGTGAAAACACAGAAAGCTGGACATTTTTGTCAATGGTTGGAGAGTTAAAATTGCCTTCTTCCAGAGTGAATGCACAAATGACTTTAAAATTGCTTCTTTTTCTAAACTTCTTGCCCGATTGAGGAACACTCAATTCCAGAATGAGTTTGCAAATGACGCTTCAGGTCCCTTTGATATGTGAAACACATTTCACACTGAAGACATGTGTAAGGCTTCTCTCCAGTGTGAACTCTTATGTGCGTCTGAAGGTTTCCTTTAAATCTGAAACTCTTTCCACACTGAGGGCAGGTGAAAGGCTTCTCTCCAGTGTGAACTCTCATGTGAACCTCAAGGTTTGTTTTGTTTGAGAAAGTCTTTCCACAGTGATAGCACATGAAAGGCTTCTCTCCGGTGTGAGTTATTATGTGCGCCATAAGATGATTTCTATCTGTGAAACTCATTTCACACTGATGACATACACAACAGTCTTCTCTTGAGTGAGTCCTCAGGTGTTTTTTAAGGGTTACTTTGTGACTGAAACTCCTTCCACACTGATCACATGTGAACGGCTTCTCTCCAGTGTGACTGTTCATGTGATACCTTAGGTTTAGTTCTGTTGTGAAACTCTTTCCACACAGTTTGCAGATGTAAGGCTTCTCTCCAGTGTGAATTCTCATGTGCCTGTTAAAGCTTCCTTTTTGAGTGAAACTGTTTCCACATTGAGGACAGGTGAAAGGCTTCTCTTTAGTATGAACCATCATGTGGCCTTTAAGGATTCCTCTTGTAGTGAAACTCTTTCCACACAGTTTACAGGTGTAAGGCTTCTCTCCAGTGTGAATGTTCATGTGGGCTTTAAGGGTTCCTTTTTTAGTGAAACTCTTTCCACAATGAGGGCAGATGAAATAATTTATAGTTTCTGTTTGAGCTCTTTTTTGTGAAGAATATTTCTCAGTCTGTGAACAACTAAACCGTTTTTCTCCAGTTGTGGAATCATGATGTTTCTCATATTGATCTCTCTCCTCCATTTCATTCAGTACTTCAATATCCTCTTTAAGTGGCATCAGGTCTAAGGAGAAGAGAGACAAATACAAGTTAACACCAGTTTAATGACAAAGCAACAGACATCAAAACCTTTAGACATCTCATCAAACCCAAGTATGGTGTGCCATAGGGCTCAGTATTAGGTCCTCTGCTTTTCTCCTTGATAGAGTTTACATGTATTGTTACATTGTTTTCTACAATTAAGGACCCTTGACAGAAATTGGTTCTTTGATAATGACATGTTGGTAGAACTTTATTTAATTTTCCACATATAAATATTATACTATATATAAGTATTAAGACCGAATTCACTGATGACTCTCATACTGCCACTTAAATGTCTTAATCTTATTTCCTTTTTTATTTTATTTTATATTTAATTATTTTTAATCAGTCTGCCTTGAAAAAAATGACTGCCTAATAGACACCGGTTTGATACAGCCAGCGCTTACTTATAGACAGTGGATATAATATTGATCACTCAAATTTCACAGTTCGCTTTATGCTAAATAAATGTATTTGTTTTGTCAGTTCATGGGATCTCAACATATCTGTCCACATGAGGCGACTCGCTCCATGTCAAATAAAAGCACTTTAATTAGGACACACTTCAAAAATATAATTAGCCATGTTTCCATTGTAGGCCCAAAAGCTAGCGTGCTAGTGCGTGCCAGGGTCAGTCGCGTTTCCACGGTCACTTCCGGGGCATCCTCGGGGCCAACGGCCAGGGTTTTTTGGCCCACCAAATACCTAGGTCCAAAGCGGGACAACTGGGGCTTGAGAAGTGGTTAAGAACAGAGGAGGAGTTTATCGAAGTCTAAAAATAAAGAAAATAAACATGATGCGCGTTCTGCCGTCTCTCTCAGTGTGAAGTTCATTCTGAGACGTGACAGAAAATGAACAGTAACTCAGCGAATACTGGTCACACATATATGAGACATACGTCTTTAAAAAGCTTGAAGTGTCTATTTTTAAATGATGTAAGTCATATCAAAAACAAATATTCTCTGTTTAAGTAATCCGTATGAAAGCAACAAGAGGTACAGTTTCTCAAGCGAGTGCCCATTACCACACCCGCAAGCGCAAAAGTCCACGTGAATGAACGCGGACATGTAAACGCCCCATCACCTTAAAACAAAGCATCAAACATCATCATTCCTCTGGTTTTCATCGAGTTTGGAAGACATGCTGTGAGTTTACCTTGGATTTACCTCAGAAGAAGCAGAACGCGATTTGAAGATAAGGAAGATTTTTTAAGGTAAGAAATGAATTCCCACTTATATTATTTAGTGTATTATTGGTGCATACAGTAGGTTGCCGCAAAAAAAAAAGTCGCATTTCAAAGTCATTCGCGAAATGACCGCCAGGTGGCGCAAAGGGACATTTAGCGAAAGCAAAACGTATATAAAAGTAGCCTACATTTTAAATAGAATACAGCAAACTTTTAGAGCAGAACATTTTATGAATCAAAATTTAAAAGAGGCCTATCTCGCAGTCAGTGAAAATAAATTAGGTGCAATCAATGACGCTAAACTATTGAGGAATGAGAAGATTGAAGAGTGCTTCTCTCGTCTGCGCGCACACTGACTAGTGAACAACTAATCCTGTGGTCGAGTGGTAGAGCTGAAGGTTTACGCAGTACAAAGACACTGGTTCGAAACCCGAATAAACATGTTTTTCTATATATTTACCATGCATTTCCATTTTACACTAGGGAACAAATCTCATCCAAGAGATTGACTGAATTTACGTCTTCAAAAACAGTTGTGTTAAAAAAAAAAAAAAAACTTCATGCAGTTACATGCAGAAAGAATTTTTAAAAACATGGTAAAGCAAGGTGCGATTTGCCGGTGGGTGATTTCCCCCCTCCACAGTAGCGAATCAATGCTATAGGCCTACCCTAAATAGACCATATCAAATATATATATATATATATATATATTTTTTTTTTTTATGTACAACACGCACGTTTAAACAACAAACAATAAAATCTGAACCAGCGCTTCTGCTCCTGTATTGAGAGATAACATGCAGCGCGTTTCCGTTACGATACTGGTCCCAGTGGCCTTAACCCTCTGAGGTCTGAGGTGTTTTCTGGGTCCTGGAGGTGATCTGTCATGCTCTGACATTTGTGCTTATTTCTGTTACTTGTGACATTTTCATGGCTAAAGTCTGATTACACTGTATTCAGCACAAACTCTGCTACAGTAATATGTCAGCAGCATGTATGTACAAGTTTTTAGTTTTGAGATAATGACGTTTATGCGTGGTTTGTGAAAAAACAAAAAAACATTGTCACTGAAATAAGGTCATAAAACCCATACTAATTATTTCTTCACAAGACTTTTAAAAATTGTATCATGTGGCCTAGAATATTTGCTTCAAAACTATGTGAAAATCATCCTGACTACTCATTCAGATAAGACAATATATTGACTTAAAATTTGTAAGACGTGTTTTGTGTAAGAAAGCTTTATGCGGAGGGGCGTTAACAACCCATTAGTATATAGTGTTTTCACACCTGAGAAAGACAAAGGCCCTCCCCTAATAGCCCTATAAGGTACTATCAGGTGCTGTCATTGTGAGAAGCCTTGCACAAAGAAGGAGGAGAGACTTAAAAAAGAATGGCTTTAAGATGGTTTGGATTTATTTACAACACAACCAAGTTATTTACAACACAATCAAAAAGATACACAACCAAAGACAAAAAAGCACATTAGTAAAACACACTGATCTAAAGACAGAGACTTGGACAGTCACACAGCTTTGTGCCATTCCTAAAACATATAGGTTACATACCTGTCATCTCCAAGGTGTTTGATTTTTCACCATGTTCATGTACAGAGACTCACGTGAATGTCAGCTGGACTCATCAGTGCTGGTCCCTGTAAAAACATTTTTTAGAAAACAAAAAAACAGCTGTGAACATGCTGATATCAGGAGAAACTATTTTAGATTTTTCTGGTTTAAATTATGAATTTTACTAAATACATACATATACTATATATATATGAACTCCCAATATATGTTGTGCCTTGTAGTTGTAGGCATATGTAGGGCTGCATGAAATAATAACAATAGCCTGTAGCAGCTAGGCAGCCTATAAATCACTAAAAAGTTCAGTAACACTACATTAGAGAAAACTATATGGATTATCATGTTACGTAAAACGTTTACATTCGTTACAACGTTATGAGATGAGATTGTTGGAGTAAAACCATAAAGCCTAATGATTGGTTTGTTTTACTTTCCAAACCCACAGCGCGCGTGACTCAAACTCAGCGCGTGCAAACATTTACTGAATGCGATCGAGCCGGACCAAACTATGAAACGTAATATTATATAACATAGTTTTTTGGTCCGGGCTCGATCGCATATTCTTACATAATTATACATATCTTCGTGTGAGCAGATATCCACAAACACAATAAACACAAACATTATAATATTCACAATCATACGAGCCTTCTGTATCGTGCTGTTTAATTATCGAACATATGTTTTTATGTATATACATTTAGCATTAGGCTTTTTACTCCAATCACATTTCATAACGTACATTTTAGTATGGCACCAGTTTAACTAGTAGCTACAAGTTTATGCAACAATAACATGCTACTAACAATGACATGTCTTACCTTATTATAAATCCATCTTATAATCGAATTGTGTTCTTCTAACTCGTCTGATGTAAATCCAAGATAAACAGCACAGCACACTCTTGAAAAGTAGAGCAGGACTGAAGACTGAAGTCGCGGATTCTCTGTTTTGAGGTCGTTAACAGTTTGCGTTCCTCCACATGGCTCATTAGTATGCGAGCAGCTGTTGCGCGCGGGCGTGGTCACATTAACTTTAATGAGCTCAGGCTGGAGAAACTGTATGTCCTTGCTTTCATACGAATTACTTAAACAGAGAATATTTGTTTTTGATATGATTTACATCATTTAAAAATAGAGACTCAAAGTGTTGTAAAGACATGTGTTTCATGTCACAGTGACAAGTATTAGCTGAGTTACAGGTCATGTTCTGTCGCGTTTCAGAATGAGCTTCACATTTAGAGAGACGGGAGAACGCGCATCATGTTCATTTTCTTTATTTTACGAAAAACACAACATTTTGTTTTTATTATGAGTGTACACAAATAAAAGAAGACATTTAACAGTTTTGAATGATGTATAACACTTACATGCAAGATCAAAATCAACAGAGTAATTTGAGTCTCTTTTGCACTGATGAGAAAAAAAGTGAGCAGATCACGCCCACGTGACGGCCGACCCCAGAGGGTTAATACATTCACGGCATTTGAAAATGTTTTGAGGTGGTTTTGAACGAAATATTGAAGATTATAATTAAGTATTTTGTAAATATTTTTAAGTGGTAACACACCACACCTAGTGCGTATTCTTAAAATGGGGTTTTATTCTGCCATTGAATTAGAGTTCGACAAACGCAGCGGCGCGTTCACTTGAATTTATTTTTCTGCTAAAAAAACTTAATAGGCTATAGCCTACTTCGTAATTTTTGGTCATACAGATAGGATATCATATTTTAAAACTGTAAAAGATCTACTTTTATTCATGTAAAATAGGCTACACTCACAATAGGCTAACAACAAAACGTTTTCTCACTCATTTGAGCGAACACACACTGGTGAAACAAACGTTTGGGCTTTTCTCAGTGAGCTACGACATGGCCGAGTGGTAGAGCTGACGGTTCATCAATCAGAAGACATGCGTTCAAATCCCGAACAAACATGGACTACTGTAACAAAATTTTATTTTTAGGCTATTAATGCAGATTTGTTTAGTTCTAAAACTCTGTTACACCATATATTTTTTTGCTTATATTTATAAAATAAAATTATCATGCATTTCCATTTTACACTAAGGAACAAATAGTATCCAACAGAACGACTTTACATCTGTAGCTATAATAATACCAATCGTTCAAAAGCAGTTTTGTAAAAAAAAAAAAATATATATATAGGCCTAGCCTACATATATCTATAGTCATTTTATTCCCTATAGCCTACATAGAGTTTTTAAAAACATGGTTTTAAGTAAAGTTTTCGACAAATGAGGCAGCGCGTTCATTTGATTTATTTTTCTCATAACAGCTACAATAACTTAATAGGCTATGATTTTTTTGGTCATACAGACAAGAGTAGAGTAGCCTACATCATTCAAAACTGTAAACTTTTTTTAGGCGAACAACAAAAGTTTATCTGTCGTCTCGGTCTCCGGGAACTGCGCGTCACAAAAATGAACCGAAAGCCACTTGCCTTAGCTCAGTCACGATAGGAAATCGGCTATGTCTAAAGCCTTTAAATGTCTAAATATTTAGGCTAATAAATGTTATCCGATTATGTAATCCATATGAAAACGAGAGGTACAGAGAATCTGCTCAAATATGTTTATGATGTAATTGTGAGCTCCTCCCAATGAGAAAATGACAAGGTGAAAATCTCGCTCTAATTAAATGTAGAGACTAAATCGCCCTGAATTAAAATGTAAAAACAGATCAAATCATTTGTCGAAGTGTTGCTATATTGTTTCATTTAAAGTTCATAATTATTATCTAAATGTTATTTAGTTTATCAGCAGTAGCTACAACGAAGCACCGAGATTTATTTGAATAATAATAATTTAAAAAAGAACTAATTCACAATTTGCATGCCTGGATCCAAAGATCCCTGTAGAATTTAATATTGAGTTGAGCATTTTGTTCATGACAACAAAATGAACATGCGTTTGAAGATTATATTTAGTTTTGCTTGGAAAAAGCTGGCCCAAACCAGTTTTATTTCTTAAATTATTTAAATAATGAAATATTTAGTAATAAACTTTTATGACAGAAATATCACTACATAGCTTAAATCATTTAATTCCTTCATTATCAACAACAAACTTTAATAGCCTAATGCTAATGTATAGAAGAGAGATGTAAGTGTGAATTGCGACTTCTCTTTATTTTAAGTCAGTCTCAGACTCAGAGAGCCTGTGGGGGGTTTGGAGGGACAGTTCAGACTGATGCAGGACAATAGGAGGTGTTAATGTTCCTCTTTCATATGGAGAGTGTCGGATAGCCAGCCTGATGAGCAGGCAATGACAAAATTATTTTAAGGTTAAATCTCTCGATGTGTCCCCATATTTTATTAAATTATAAATATTGTAGTTTATTTATTGTAGCCTATTTAAAGTTTTTTCACACACAAATTTAAATTGAAGTGTTCAATCCAGTTGTTTCAACTGGTTTTGTTGAGTCTAAGAATGTTTGAGCAAGGGAGAAATAAACTTGCTGAGATCCAGCGCGAGAGAAACTCATGTTTTTAATTTATGTTGCTTTGGACTATTTTCGATTTGTAGCCTACCGTTTCGTTTAATTTAGCTGCAATTTTTTTTGGCAAAACAAATTTAAAATGTACCAAGATTAAGATTCTGTGTTTCTTTTTTGCATGGAAATAAAGTCTAAATGCAACCCTGTTTTAAATTTTTTTTTAAACTGTCCCACCACTTTATTTAAACCTTGAATTGTTCGATGGGGTTCCAAATTTAAGTATTTTTAGTGTTTTTTACATTACACAATAATTTAGCAGACTAAAGACGAGCTTCTTCATTTTCATTTTCTGACGCAATCGGCTAACAATCTTCCTTGATATAAAAGTAGGCTATAATGAATGTTTACACTAAGATGATGAATATTATAATGTTTAGACTCGTGTTAACTGTTAAATACTGTGTTTGTGGATATCTGCTCAAAACGTTGATGTTTATAATGTGGTAAAAATATTGTTTTGTAACAGGAGAGGCTCTCTCTCCGCTTCCTCCAGATCACCAGAGGGAGCTCTCACCAGAAAATTGACTGTTACCATTCGGACTACAATTCCCATAAGCCCTCATACATGGGGGTGATTACACATTTGCAGTTCATCACACAGAGACAATTTCAACACTCCACACACACCACCGTTGCGAAGTCTTGATTTGCAGTGGTTATCATTTCTGACCGGTTCCCGTTTTAATTTTTGGGAATTCAGTTTTTTTTCACCCTTTACTTTTAACTTTTTTACTTTAATTTTAATCGTAAAAAAGAGTGTGTCTTTAATGTTAATGATTAAAATGTACACAAATAAAACAGGAATGACCTTAAATTTATTGAGGTAACAAACATCACATTTACACAGTACTTTTTGGGACAAATACTGCATGATGCAAACACTGCACTCGAAGTACTTCAGGTAACAACAACATATTAATGGTTATGAGGTTTAAATTGTCCAGTAAAATTTATTATATTAGTTTATATAAGTTTAAATAAGTTGCACTCAGTCTCTCTCTCACGCACTGTCGAGACCTCACGCGCACTCGGCCTCTCGGACACACTCGGTCTCTGCTCTAGGACACACTGTCTCTCTCGCGCACTGTCGAGCGCGCTCTCAAGACTCACTGTACTCACAGCGCACGGTCGCTCGCTGCCAAGAACAGAACAGGTCGATTTTGGCCTGTCTACTTAATATTCATGAGCCTCTCTTCTGATTGGCCTGTTGTTTTCTGAGTGACCCACCATTGGAGGGGAAGGTGACTGAAGGCGGGGACTGAGTAGTTCTGACATCACAAATATACAGAAGTCACAACGGCTCGAAAAGGCACAGCTACTTTACGGAGGCTGTGTGCATGTGTCTGTGGATCGACTGTTTTGAAACGTATATGGTAGTTTCATAGCCCCTAGACCTCGGTCATCATGAAAAAAGCCAGGAAATTTCAGTTTTGACAAATTAAGACCTTTAACTAGATTAGTAAATCGTGTTGAAGTATTGTTCATTCATTGTTAGTTCATATTCACAAACTAACAAATGTAAAACATTATTGTAAAGTTTTACCAATTTTTTTAAAATAAAGTCAGCCATAGGAGTGTAACATTTATTTTAAAAGTTAAGGAATCTTACACTGGTTCAAACTAAGCTACTGTACTGTATATCAGGGGTATTCAATTATAGTTCCAAGAGGTCTGGTCTCTATATTTCCTTTCCAGCGGAGGTCCGACTCCGGACAATACTTTATTATTTTTGTGGAACAGTTTTACATTTCCATCAGGCCTCCGTAGTACTTTATAAAAGAAAAAGAACAAAATAAACAAAAAAAGTCATCAAAAATGAGATTCCTGGGCACAGAGAGCCAAAACAGTGATGTCTAAGAACCTTTAATAAAAATGTACCCAAAAAAGTAAATATTTCTCCCAACGGGATATGAATAAAAAAAGGTAAGATCCTGTTTAATTGGCTATTTTTATTTATTTATACATTAAGACACCTTTGTGTCTGGCACATAGAAGGCCCTGGGACTGAGAAACTTTCTGGGGGTGGAGACAAGTATGAACCATTTTATATTTTGCAAAACTCATGAGGACAAAACGTTTCAGTGAGATATCTCCAAATAATTATCCAAATTGTAACATTGTTTATTATCAAATGCTCTTTATTTAGCATGTCTTTAATAATGCTAAATGTATGAACGTTAGTTAAATGTAAATGAAATGTATGAACGTTTAGTTAAACGGTCAGTCATCTGTATGACAAAATAATTGTATGACCTGCATTCTCGTTTTCTGCAGTGTTTTATTGAAAGTATATTCGCTCACCGTGTTTCTGCTACTGTTGTTAAAATAACCGCGTCGTATGTAGCTCTTGACGCTTTACGTCTTTAGTGAAGGAGAGAGAGAGAGAGAAGGAGAGAGAACAAGAGAGAGAGAGACCCGAGCAGGAGCAGCTGAGCTACGCTGCAGCCCTAAGAGGCCCGAACGACACCCACAGCACCAGTCTGACAGCACCAGTCTGAGAGAGATCAACGACATGCTCAACTTAATCTGCACACGGCTGATGGACTAGTCGTGAGCAAAAGACACCAAATTGAACAGATGCATGTGTGTGTTTTGTGTGTGTGTGTTTTATATAAAAACATTTAAATACTAACAATAATACAAATAGGTAAATGTATGCATGTTTACATATTGCACATAGATTTTAAACGGGTTCAAGTTGAGTTGGTTCTATTCTAGACTACATGAAACCACTGACAAACACACTTTGGAACATCCAGGGCATTAACTCATCAAGTTTTGGATGTAAAATCAAAACCTTGGATTTTAAAGCTGCTGTCCGTAACTTTTTTGGGTTAAAAATTATCCAAAATCATACTAATAAAAAAAAAACATAACCAGCCAGTGTTAAAAAATATCTGCTTGCCTTTGCTCGATTCAAAACAGTTAGCTTGTAATAATGATTTTAATTCCAGTGGTACTGGTGGATTTCCGCGGGAAATTCGAGCATGTCTTTGCGTCATTACGTCACATCCGTACACATAAAGAAGGCGTCTCGGCTAGTAGGCTATATTGCGTGTGAGGATGTTAGAGGACATTTTTAGCCTTTTCTCTCAGCACTTTAAATAATTAAACTTATGACGGATCCAGAAAGGTTAAAACGACAATCACCAGTGACAACTGGAGATTCACCAGTCCAGTTGTAAAATAATTCGGACTTCGGAGTGGGTAGAGAAAAAAAGAGACTGCGACCGGCCCACGCGAAAACAAGGATAAACATCGGCAGGGATTTTACGTGATTTGAAGGGGTTCAATACGGACGCAGAGACTGCTTTTTTTCTGTTGGACAGGTAAGACATCAATAGTTCAATCGTGTAACAGTAGCACACTTGTTCGCTTAATTCACACAGTTACGGAGTTTCCTTTGTTGTGGCTTTTTTCGTTTTGCTATTATGGTAAAATATGAATTATTTTGTGCTAGCTATATGAGAGGGAGCAATTCACCTCTACTCCAAGAAAACCAACCGCCTCCTCCGAAATTATATTCCAGTTTTAAATATGCATCGGATAACAGATACGTGTGTTTTTTTTTTTATTTCAAAGAAAACCAGTAAAGAAACATTAATTTATTGGTATGGCAATCAGAAAGCCTGCACAGAAATGGAAAATGAACTACAGGTAGCCATAATACACATTAAATGTAGTCACGCAATGCCGATGTTGTTAACATTAAGAATTTGAGAACAAAGTATAATTTGAAAGGTTTGACGCGATCGTTATATTTAATCAGCACGATTTACTGCAATGCTTTTTTCCCCCCTTAGTTGATCAGAAAAAATTATGTTGTCATGGTCATACTGTACTTCCAAAAGTAGAATGTGTGATTCTGAATGCCAGTATCCACACCGGCGCAGTGACTGACAGACGCGCAGTCTCCTCAAAACATTGTGTTCATCCGCGCCGTTTCATGCCGATGCACAACTCACGCAAAGTTATTATTTCCGCGAATAACTGCAATTGGGTGGTTGACGTGACACTCCATTTTTGTGTTCATAGTGACAAATATAAATAAAAATGTATAATATTTCATTAAAACATCTGTTTTTATATACAGTTTAATCTTCCACAACATTTCAATGAACAGGGATTTTACCATGACCTTTCTAAGTGTCAATGGAACAGAATTGACCTCATTCCAGATGTGGAAACAGCCTGGTCATTTTTTAATGAGTGTTTCATGGCTATTGTCAATAAGCACGCTCCTTTTAAGAAATTTAGAGTTAAAGGTAGAGATAATCCTTGGTTTACTCCAGATTTGGCAAATGCCTTACATGAGAGGAACTTAGCGTGGACAAAAGCAAGAAAAACTGGTTTAAAATGCGATTGGGATAACTTCAGAAAATTAAGAAATAAAGGTTCCTCCCAAATTAAAAATGCCAAGTCTAAATTCTACTTGTCAACTACAACTGATAGTCTGAATGACCCTAAAAGATTTTGGAAAACAATAAAATCTCTCACTGCAGAAAATAACTCACAGCTCTTGCCAAATTACATTGTCTATAACTCATCAAATATTTATGACAAAGTTGAAATGGTAAATTGTTTCAACCAACATTTTATTTTATCTACACCCTCCATAAATTTAAGCAACACTGGGACTGATCCGGAACAACCCTCTGATGCATCAACATTTAATTTCCAGCCTTTTACTTTGTGTCAAGTCCGCAAAGCACTACAATCATTGGATGCACGTAAACCACAAGGACCTGACTTAATTGATCCGTATTTTTTAAAAATTGCAGCTGATTTAATAGCAAAACCTTTGACTGATATTTTTAACTTAAGTTTGACCACTATGCAAATTCCCAAAATCTGGAAATCAGCTTTTGTCACACCATTATTCAAAGGTGGTGATCCAAAAATTGTTAATAACTACAGGCCAATTTCAAAACTTTGCATCTTATTAAAAATTTTGGAATCTTTAATAAATGAACAGTTGAAAGAATTTTTGTATTCCAACAACATTTTATGCAAATTCCAGTCAGGCTTTAGGAAAGGTCATGGTACAATAACAGCGACATTGAAGGTGGTCAACGATATCTCAACAGCTCTTGACAATAAGCAACATTGTGCAGGGCTTTTTATTGATTTGTCAAAAGCCTTTGACTCTGTAAACCACAGTTTACTCAAAGAGAGACTGATCAATATTGGATTATCTCAAAAGGCAGTTGGATGGATCTGTAATTATCTCACTGACAGGTCCCAATGTGTTAAATCAGATAATAACTGTTCTAATATTCTTTCCTTAACTAAAGGAGTGCCCCAAGGCTCTGTTTTGGGGCCCCTTTTATTTACTATCTATGTGAACAATGTTGGCCAGGATCTTGTGGACACCAATTACCATTTTTATGCTGATGATATGGTTATCTACAGCCTTGCAAACACTCTTGGTGCCTGTGTCTCTACATTACAAAACGCTTTTAACAAAGTTCAGAATATGTTTCTACAACTGGATCTTGCTTTAAATGCAAATAAGAGCAAGTTGATGTTATTCACAAATGCAAAGAGCAATCTGCACACAAGTTCTCCAATTGTCACTCTTCAAGGGGCAGAAATCGAAAGAGTTAAATCTTTTAAATATCTAGGTATTTTAATTGATGACAGTCTTAGTTTTAAAGGACATGTGGAACATTTGGTTAGGAAACTGAGACTGAAAATTGGTTTTTACTTTAGAAATAGACAATGTTTTTCTTTCAATGCAAAAAAGAAACTTGTAGCTGCAACATTTACACCCATTCTGGATTATGGTGACCTCATTTATATGAATGCCCCGACCCAAGTATTGAAACGACTGGACTCTGTTTACCATGCCGCATTGAGGTTTATCACAAACTGTAAGCCTCGCACACACCACTGTGAACTTTACACACGTGTGGGCTGGACAGCACTGGAGAATCGTAGACTCAGTCATTGGTATATGTTTATTTATAAGGGTATTCTGCGTCTGCTCCCCTCATATCTGTGTGAATATATTCAACCAAAAGGGGCTGGACTGTATTCTTTACGCTCACAAGACTCACTGCTACTATCTGTACCAAGTGTCCGCACAGAAGCTGGTAGGGTGGCATTTCACTATTCTGCCCCCACAACATGGAACAATTTACAAAAATTCTGGAAATTAAAGGAACTGGTGTCAATAGGCCAGTTTAAACTCTTGCTTAAAGGTTTGGAAATGAAATCTATGGTTTGTAAATGTTTTTAAATAGTCTTATGAAATTGTTATGAAATTGTCTGTAATGTACTGAATTGTTGTGATCTGTGCCGCTGTCTTGGCCAGGACTCCCTTGAAAAAGAGATTAGTAATCTCAATGGGATTTTCTTCCTGGTTAAATAAAGGTAAAAAAAAAAAAACAAAACAAAAAAAACTAATACATCTGTAATTTATGAGCATTATAATTCAAATATGTAAATATTTTGTTTTAAACATGACATTTGTCCACTGGCGTGACTGTCCGGGGTAGCGTTCCTTATCTTAAAACTACATAATTAAATGAAAAATAAGTCTAAAAACATTAAAATACTTGAATAGATATTATAGTAGTGTTAACTTAATTAAACTAAAGGTTATAAGTCTTAAGGTCCCCATTTAGAATAATTATGACACATTACATTTTGTCCGCAAAACTGGTGTCCACCTGGTGTGACGCCATTCTGTAGATATAAAACGGGCATTAATTTGGGCACCCTATTACTGAGAGGGGCCCTTCTTCATCCAGGAAGTACAGTAGACCTCACTGGAGAACATGGACTGCACACAAGGTGAGTTCTGTCTCAAATATTTTGATAATATTGCTATTTCTGTGCACTGCTGGAAATGGGATCCATTATGCAGTCCTTTGGTGAGACTAGGGTTGGGTACCGAAACTCGGTGCCAATAGGGAACCGGTTCCGACGTAAACGGTAGTAACCAGACCGAATAAGAACGAACATTTCGGTGCCTGATTTCGGTGCCTAACTTCATTAAGCACACACACACACACACGCAAGGTCTCTCGCTCTCTCCCTCTCCGCCGACCGCCGTGCGTGCGCGCGCTACACAGTTTGGAGCACAGTTTCTCTTCTGACTCGTCTCGCATGCGCACTCTTTCTCGCAAGGTTTGGCTGCATTTCACGTGTAAAATTACGTGTCAGAACGCCCTCTGGATGTGCAGATGGTCTGAATCCCATATATAATCAAGCCAATTCATTGGCTGATGGCGCGCGCGCGCCGCATCGACATATTATCGTCATATGTTGGCGCGCGCGCCATCTGCTCCTCAGATTTCTCTGCCGAAAAAGGAAGCTGGTCGGCAGCGCGAGGAGCTCGGCAGCGTCTCGTTCCCTATTGAGAGGTATGTTACACCACCAGTAACCAGAGATGTTCTCTTTCATAGGTTCACTCAACGCTGCGTAGCTAAGAAGCAGTGGATTTGTAGGCTGCCGTTTGAAATGACGCGCTACAGCGATCTGTCACATTTCAAAAAGCCAAAACGTTATTTATTGTGTGAATCTCGTAAAAATATGGACAGAATCTGACAGCTGTGGCTTTGTTCCATATCAAAAGTAACCTTCTCTGTCTTGTCTGTTGGTGTCAGTGTCCTCTTTGTCCGCGATTTTTCTGTGTGAAAAGGGTCATTTGCGTGAGTCTCACGGTCAATGCGTGAGAGTTGGCAGCTCTGCCTGCTAGTAATTGCTATTAATCTTCAGTATCATTACATTGTTTGATACAATGTTGCTTAATTTGATATTATGTAAATATGAATATTTATTTTATATCGGTTTTATTATTATCATATGTTACTTGTATTTATATTGTTTAAAGATTTAAGTTAATATTGTGTCCAGTTTGGCCCTGTAAATTAAAGGGTATTATTTTTTGATAAAGTGTGAGCGGTTTCATTTTCTTAAGTACCGATTAAAGAACCGTTTAAGCACCGGAACCGTTTAAAAAATAATACCGAGTAGGTACTGGTATCGGATAAAACCCAACCGATACCCAACCCTAGGTGTGACGTTTTTTTTCAAATTTTCATCAATTTATATTGATTGACTATTGAAAATAATGTAAACCTTAACACTGTTAGTCAAGATTGAAGACTGTCTCTCATATAGCTAGGCCGCAAACTGGCCTTGATCTTGAAAACGTCTACTGGTGTGACAGCACTGTCCTATAGTGTGACATGAAAACAGCGTCACACCAGTGGATGTAGGCTCTATCAAGGGGTGGGTCATTCTTCATTTGTTTTGTCCCTCTTCTTTACAACATACTTATTAATGTTTCCAGAATACCCCTGATCTTGAAATCATCATGATGGCAGCCTCCATTTTAGAAAAGTCTGGATTTTGGCTAATTTGTCTGTGGTGTTACTGTCTGTGGTGTTACTGTCTTTCCTGGTAACACCACAGACTCTATAGTAACTCCACAGACAATATACCAGTAATGTTGTATTTTTAATAAAACACATAGGACATCAGTAATCAATCATATAATTGTATCTCTCTTGTCAGGTATGGGCAGATTAACTGCTGCTGAAAAGCAGCATCTTTATAGACAGCGCAGAAATGCAGACCCAGTTCAGTTCGAAGAGCAGAGTTCCTTCAAAAGAAACAGCAGACCTATTTAAAAACATTCAGTGCAAAACAAGACTGAGAATAGGAGATCTTCCAAAGAGAGTAAAGAGAGCAGCAAGGAAGAACTGGAGAATATACACTCACCTAAAGGATTATTAGGAACATAGATATCTATATAAAGGCTAGATGTCTTACGGAGTCTTGCGGAGTCTCTATCGTCATCACCGGCGGCCATCTTGTCACAGGCAGGGTTAATGTAAGGTGAGTTATCTGCACAAACACAAATACTCTTATCTCGCTGAAATCTGGACGGATTTACAAACGGTTTTGTTTCTTACTAACGTTATTAACTTGGCTATAATACTAGCCTATAATGGATGTATAATACATAATTATCCATAAGTGTGCAGTGTCATAACTACATCTCTGACGTTTATAACGAACCAACCCGTTTGAAAATCGGTAGAAAATTGTGTTTATGGTGCATGTACTTTTTAAATAACCATAACTTGCTCAATGTTACGAGTGAGCGAGCAGCCTGTGACAAGATGGCTGACGTCCACCACCATTGGCTAACAGCGCGGACAAGACATCTAGCCTTTATAAAGCTATCTATGATTAGGAACACCTGTTCAATTTCTCATTAATGCAATTATCTAATCAACCAATCACATGGCAGTTGCTTCAATGCATTTAGGGGTGTGGTCCTGGTCAAGACAATCTCCTGAACTCCAAACTGAATGTCAGAATGGGAAATGGGAAAGAATGGGAAAGAAAGGTGATTTAAGCTATTTTGAGCATGGCATGATTGTTGGTGCCATACGGGCCGGTCTGAGTATTTCACAATATGCTCACTTACTGGGATTTTCACACACAACCATTTCTAGGGTTTACAAAGAATGGTGTGAAAAGGGAAAAACATCCAGTATGCGGCAGTCCTGTGGGCGAAAATGCCTTGTTGATGCTAGAGGTCAGAGGAGAATGGGCCGACTGATTCAAGCTTATAGAAGAGCAACTTTGACTGAAATAACCACTCGTTACAACCGAGGTATGCAGCAAAGCATTTGTGGAGCCACAACATGCACAACCTTGAGGCGGATGGGCTACAACAGCAGAAGACCACACCGGGTACCACTCATCTCCACTACAAATAGGAAAAAGAGGCTACAATTGGCAAGAACTCACCAAAATTGGACAGTTGAAGACTGATGAGTCTCGATTTCTGTTGAGACATTCAGATGGTAGAGTCAGAATTTGGCGTAAACAGAATGAGAACATGGATCCATCATGCCTTGTTACCACTGTGCAGGCTGGTGGTGGTGATGTAATGGTGTGGGGGATGTTTTCTTGGCACACTTTGGGCCCCTTAGTGCCAATTGGGCATCGTTTAATTGCCACGGCCTACCTGAGCATTGTTTCTGACCATGTCCATCCCTTTATAGCCACCATGTAACCATCCTCTGATGGCTACTTCCAGCAGGATAATGCACCATGTCACAAAGCTCGAATCATTTCAAATTGGTTTCTTGAACATGACACTGGCCCTCATTTATCATTCTTGCGTAGAAACGGGCGTATATGTTGGCGTAAGATTATGCTTACACTCCTCTCACCGCCTGATGTATGAAGCTGTGCGTACCTTTGAAATCTAGGTGTACGCAATACCTGCCCTTGATATATGCCGCGGCTGAAAACGATCGTCATTAGAATAACACGCCCTTATATATTCAAGTCCCCCCACGCCCTCATTTTACGACATAAACACACGGAAGACGGCAAAGAAGAGAAACTTCTCCGACGTAGAGATCGAGGCCATTACCAGGGAAGAGGAAAGAAACAAAATTGTTTTATTTAGGAGTTTAAAGAGTGGGATTAGGCGCCCACTAACAAACTATGGACGCAAATTACGAGTTCTGTTAATACTGTGTGGGGGTTGAACCATTGAGAAGCGCACTCTAGCAGAGATAAGAATGTTTTATTGCTTAATATAGACCAATAGTGATCAAGCTATACGTTTTCTTGCTTAATATAGACCAATAGTGATAAAGTTAAGCATTCTTATTTGCATTTTCTTGTTTATTGTAGGTGAGAAAAAAGTGGTCAGATATAAAGATCGCCACAAAGAGGCGCGTCTCGGCACTGAAGAGCAGCCAGAGTCGATTTTTCGTTATGATTTTTATTATTAATGACGCTTATTGATATTAAGAAGAAGAATGTCATTATTATTATTTAAAAGAAGAAGAATGTCATTTTTATTATTTTTGTCAGTCTGAATTATTTTTTGGTCATTGAAAGCCTTCATTACTGAACCCAGTCCATGCGCACGAGCCGGGCTTACCCTGAGACGTCAGGTAAAGCGTACAGGCTCGCAACCATAGCTCGCAACTGAAGGAATACATATGCCTACTGTTGTAGAAATTTTAATAGTCATTTATTCCTAATCTATTCAATGTGTAAAAGTATATGTGTGTACGTGCTTGTGTGTGACGTTTCAGGAATATATGGGACAGGACATCTTGACCTTAGGAATGGTCAGATTTGGCTGGTTTATTCCAGTACCAGTTTGTGTCCTTAAGTAGAAACTGAACAGCAGTGGGGACCTTATCTGAGTGGGGGAAAAGTACAGCGGGTGAGAAGGAACCTTGAAAAGAGTATAAAAGCTGTCTCATCACGGCTGTGATGGCGACTGGGCCTTCTTGCAAGAATAAACATTTCTCTTTTTTATTAATTTGACTCTGAGTGTCTCTTACGCAGTGATGATGTTTAACAGAAGTTTTTGCCACAACACTACAAATCAAATGCTTTGGTAAAATCACACAAATTATACATTGAAGTCCATGTTGCACAAAAATAAACACTGAAGTTTATAATTTGTTGTTGTTTTTTACAGTGGGTCATAATATATCATATCTTTTAGTTTGTCAGTGCGTTTTGTGGTGTTAGGAATTGTTTTTCTGCGCATTTCCACACTAACTCAAACGCTCAAACGTGCGTACACCACCTCCTGAGCTGGTGTAGGATTTGAGCGTGCCGTACGCCAAAGTCCATATTGATAAATCTCAAAGTCACCGTGGTTTTGGGTGTACGCCAGGTGTACGCTGGAAATTTGGTGTACGCACTTTTGATAAATGAGGGCCAATGAGTTCACTGTACTAAAATGGCCCCCACAGTCACCAGATCTCAACCCAATAGAGCATCTTGGGGATGTGGTGGAACGGGAGCTTCATGCCCTGGATGTGCATCCCACAAATCTCCATCAACTGCAAGATGCTATCCTATAAATATTAGGGATGTCCCGATCCGATCAAGTGATCGGAAATCGGGCCCGATCACGTAGTTTCAGACTCGATCGGAAACGGACGTAACTTCCCGATCAGGACTCGGGTATAGATGTATATTAGGGGTGTACGCATACAAACCAAACCAGGTCCTTGGATCATTTTTCCTGCCGACAAAATCCGCGCTGGCGTGAACGTGAACAACACCACAACGTTGCGCAACATCAAATGACGAACGTAATGAAAGCAGAACGAAACTGCGCTACGATTATATTGTGCTTGTATGGACCGTTTATCAGTTCGGACCAGCAACATCTGTGCAGCGCGAGTCGATCTTGATCAAGCGACACTGTTACTACACAGCGCTATTAGAGATCCAGTGAAGAAAACATTTGAATTCGCCACTGAAGTAATAACATCGCTGCGAGATCTAGTGAGAAGCATTCAAATTTCTCCGTTATAATCGTAGATCTCTATTATATCTCTATAGCACTGACGTGGAAACCAGGAGAAACATTGTGCTGTGAATGAACTAGTTATAGGCTTTAAGTCCACAGATCAGCAACATTCACCATGGATTTAATATAGTAACACTAACTGTAGCCATGAAAGTTTGCCTGGAATAGTGAAATGCTTTCAAGTACTTCACACATCTTTTCCCAGCACTTCAAAACTCAAATATTATCTAAATATTATATATATAAATATATTTAAATGTGATGACCAAAACATTATTTGTTCATCCTTCAAAGATTGCCCCCATTTTTAAACCTGAAAGTTTCAAGATGTAGGAAAGCTCAAACTTATTTAAAAAATGTTTTTTCTTTTAACAAATTTCTAGAATTTCTCTCGCATTTCTTTCTTTTTACTGTATTGAAAACATACCGAACCGTGACACCACTGTATCGTATCGAACTGAACAGTGAATTTTGTGAACCGTTACACCCCTAATGTATATTCTCATAATTTTTTTATATACTTATTTTTTTATTTGTTTACATGCCTGCCGGGTATTTTAAAGTTGAGGTGCTATTTGTTTTTATATTAGACTTTTTTTTCATATATTTACTGTTGCACTAAAGTCCAAAAGTGAATAATTTATGTTATTTATTACTTGATTGTTCAAGCTACCTCACAGAAGTGCTCTGTTTGTTAACAGAGTTTTTGAATGTTAAAATAAGGTGAATTAAATAACAAATAAGGAACATCCTAGATCTGTTTTTTTTGCTCTTCTTTATTCTTTTTTTTTAATGTAGCCTAATATAGAAGTATCGGATCGGGACTCGGTATCGGTAGATACTCAAAGTCAAATGACTCGGAGGCAAAAAAACCTGATCGGGACATCCCTAATAAATATGGGCCAACATTTCTAAAGAATGCTTTCAGCACCTTGTTGAATCAATGCCACATAGAATTAAGGCAGTTCTGAAGGCGAAAGAGGGTCAAACACAGTATTAGTATGGTGTTCCTAATAATCCTTTAGGTGAGTGTATAAGGCAGAATACAGGGCAAGAAAGCAGAGAGAGATGTATTCACTGAAGATGTACTGATTTAAAAAAAAAAATGTTTTGTATTAAATAAGTTTGTGGATACATAATTTATTCACTGAAGATGTTCTGAATTTTTTGTTGTTGAATGTTTTGTGTTAAATAGGTCTGTTTTATTCACTGAAGATTTTCAAATTTTTGTATTCTTTATTGAAACGGATTCAAACATTGTGATTGCAACACAATCCATTGTGCAGACAATTTTTTAGAAAGTGAGAAACACTTAATTGTGTCAGTTGTTTTAATTATATTTGTTAATGCAGTTGTCTAAATGTTCTTTTATCAGATCAATTACTTGTAATCCTACTCATGATGAATTATCATTAATTTGCTCAATAAACTTTTAATTATTAAACCTTTTATGCAATATTACATCTGTCGTGTTATATTACGTCTGAGGTGTTACTTCAAAACTTATCCGACATTACTTTCCTTCAGAGCCATTTAATCTTGTAATTTAATGTATTTAGACTGTAAAGTGGTTTTAATATTTTAGAATAAAGACTATAAAGGTAGCACAGACCATTTTTCTTGCCTTTTTATGTATATACATTTTTTTTAAAAAAAAAGAAGCAATTCTTGTTGTCCAATGGTGTGATGGAATGTCCTGTGGTGTGACAAACTGAATTATACGTGAAAAAGGCATTTTAATGCACAAATTAATGTAAAAAGTGTTGAATGGTATAATAATGATATCATCACTATGCACATATAAGGATGAAATGAAGCTTCATTAGGTTTTATACTAATTATAATGAATATAATCCAAGCGTTTGGGTAAAAGTCCCTATGTGTACATCTTATAGTAGGATAAAAACATGATTGTGAATTTTTATTGGTTACTTTTGATATGGGAATATAGTTAGGACAGATTGATAAGGATTGTGCATATTTGTCTTATCTGTCACACAATCTCCTAATTAAATATTAACATTAAAAATGTGGTCACACCGGTGGACAATATGTGGAACTATCACACAAAAAAAGTTAATAAAATGCTAAATAAATAAGGAATTAGAATGGGACACATTCAGTTTTGAGTTTTTCACATATTAAGCATCAATATAATTATATGTCATTTGACATACATTTTAGAAATATATTTTTTTCCACTTTGGATTTGAGTTCACGTCAACCACCCAATTACAGATTTCAAACAGAGATGGCGACAAAGAGGAAAAACGCTGGACTGCAGCTTTAAGAAAAGTGTATTAGATACAGACATAATAATATTACAGGAAACGTGGCGCAGAACTGATGAGGTCACTCTTTGTCCCCAGGGTATCAGGAAATACTCATATCATCCCAAAAACATGAAAAAATTACACGTGGGAGCAGGGCTCAACATATTATTTCTCCAGTACCGACAGCAGAAACCGATAACGTCCGAGCTTATCGATACAGCGGTCTTTCAAAGTTCAGCCCCGGAGCCGTTTAACACCGGGTTTCCCTACCAGTAGCCTACTGTGTTTTCCATGACACTATGAATGTCCTCTTTCTCGTATCAGCCTCGTAGTTCTTTCTTTGACATTTTAACACGTTATAAATAACCTGAAGTAACATTGACACTCTTAGCGCCACTGTGTATGAAGTTTGCTGTTTGTTTTGCTGATGGGCAGTCACTGGCCCGCTGGCCAACTAGCCCGACATACTCTTTTACTGGCCCCGGGCCATTGCTTATGTCGAGCCCTGGTGGGAGAGATTCAGGGGGCATCATAATCAAAAAAGAAAAATCTCATATCTGGCTCAAAATCAATAAACAGCTCAGTCAAACCACAAAAGATATATTCTTATGTGCTCTTTATATTCCTCCCTCTGAATCTCCTTACTATAATGAGAACATCTTTGAGACCCTCCACAACCAAATCAGCCACTTCCAGGCCCAGAAATGTGTGCTGATGTGTGGGGATCTCAACGCCAGAACAGGATCCCTACCCGACTACACCACAGAGACAAAGGGAATAATTATATATTTGGACAGAGCTTTCAACAAAACAGTGTAAATCTTTCAAGGACTAACTCTGGTGCTCAAGTGAATAAAACGGGAGGCATCTTCTTGAGCTCTGTCGAAGCCTCGATCTGTACCTCGTCAACGGCAGGGTGAGAGGGGATTCTCTGGGGAGATACACCTACAGTTCATCTCACGGTTGCTCAACTGTTGACTACATGATCACAGATTTAGATATATTCTCTTTCAGAGCATTCACGGTCAAACCACTAACACCCCTATCAGATCACAGAGCCATATTACTGTGCATCTAAAAAGGGAAAGAAAACACTAACATACACCCACAACCCAGTAAGCTGTACAACATCAAAAAGATTAACAGATGGGTTCAAAACAGCACTGAATAATACCTGGCCGCATTTGACCATCCCCAAGTGTGCTTACTTATGGATAACTTCATAGAATATGATTATCCTCATGATTATCCTAAAAGTTATCGTCGTATCCATAGGGTCATATCATACAGACAGAAACTCAAAGATCTCAACGGCAACCCGTCAAAATAAAAGTTCGTTTTTTCATAGGGCCCTATAAATGTAATTTTTGTTAAACTGTAAATAAATTGAATAAGTTTGATGATTTTAATTGATTAGAAATGCTTTTTGATTACTAAAATTTTATTTAAACATTAAAATAGAGTCTTTAAGTTTTACAAAATGTTTACAGAATGCTGCTGAGTGCTCCCTGCACTTTTTACAAGATATTATTATTATTATTAATAACAGTTCTCAGATTCAAATATATGTTTAAAATAATTTAAAGAAAGTATTTGTCAAAACCCTTTGTTTTTCTTAATTTTGACATTAATTTACAGTTTTACACCAGACATTATATACTGTGTATATATATATA
Source organism: Chrosomus eos (assembly GCA_036326025.1). Classification (NCBI taxonomy): domain Eukaryota; kingdom Metazoa; phylum Chordata; class Actinopteri; order Cypriniformes; family Leuciscidae; genus Chrosomus; species Chrosomus eos. The sequence continues at coordinate 46,467,953 of CM070822.1, forward strand.
TATATATATATATATATATATAAATAATATATATATATATAAATATATATATATATATATATATATATATATATATATATATATATATATATTATACATATATATAAATAATCGGTTCAAAATATCGGTTATCGGTCTATTTGATCTGTAATAATCGGTATCGGCATCAGCCCTGAAAATCACATATCGGTCGACCCCTAATACAGAGACGCCTGGAAAAATCACTTTGAACAACTTTATATCAAATTAGACATGAATATAAAAAACATTAGGGGTGCACCGAAATTTCGGCCACCGAAAATGGCATTATCGGTTTCGGGCCGAAATAAAAAAACAGCCGAAAACGTAAACCGAAAATGAACGTCACCCGCCCCTCCCATCCGTGCGCAAGCGCTTAGGTTTCACTCACGGTCAAGCTGTTATCACGCGTCTGCCTATCAAAGATAGGGATGTCTCCCGCATATATATGATAGCGGCTCCCTGATGCCCGCAAATTAGTTCAAATCTCCCGGAAGAGCGAGCGAGCAAGAGCTCGTGCTCCAAAAAGTGTAGCGCGCAGCCGCGCGCACGCCAGACAGGGAGAGAGCGAGAGACCTTGCGTGTGTGTGCTAGTGTGCCTTGTTTCCTAAGGCTACATAGGCTTACATGTTGTTTACAGTTTGAGTTTGGATTAGGTTCCAGTGCTGTTTTTGCACTGTTGATTTGCATTGTTTTGCACAGCAATTTAAAATGTAAGTAAAAATTGTTTACATGCAGCAGCAGAATAGAGGCCCACTGCCATTCTGTGATTTTTGTGTGCAGTTATTCAGATAATTGTGGATCTTTTTGCACAACTGTTAAAAAACTATTTTATTTGATGGAACTTGAAGAAAAATATTATTTGGTATTATTATTTATATTTATTGTTAAAAATATTTTAGGTTTTGTACTGTATATATATATATATATATATATATATATACAGTAGTATAAATTTTTAAAAGAAGCCATTTTCAGCTTCAGTTTCGGTTTTCGGCCAAGTGCATCCTAAATTTTCGGTTTCGGCCCAGAATTTTCATTTCGGTGCATCACTAAAAAACATAATTGGCAAACATCAAAATCCGCTAGATTACCCAATCACAGAAAAAGAGCTGATGGATAAAATTCAGGCTCTGCCAACAAAAAAAGCAAGAGGACCAGACGGCATCCTTAACGAAATGCTTATATAAACCCAAAATTCTAATTGGCCATAATGAAACTGTTCAACTTGGTTCTGAGTGTTGGTCATTTCCCTGACACCTGGAATAGAGGACTTATAACGCCCATATTCAAGAGTGGAGACAAATCAGACCCCAACAATTACAGAGGCATCTGTGTGAGCAGTATCATCATCTGGGGAAGATGTTCTGCAGCATCATCATCAACACGAGACTCGTTCACTTCCTCACAGAGCACAATGTCCTGAGCAAAAGCCAGATTGGATTCTTACCAAATTTTAGAACATCAGATCATATCTTCACCCTACAAACCCTGATTGATAAATACATCAACCAAAACAAAACTAAAATATTCGCTTGCTTTGTAGATTTCCAGAAGGCCTTTGATTCGATGTGGCATGAAGGCCTTCTTTCTAAACTTCTAGAATCAGGTATCGGGGGCAAAACATACAACATTATAAAAACAATGTACTCAAACAATCAATGTGCAATTAAAATTGGCAATAAACAAACTGAGTTCTTCACTCAAGGGCGGGGTGTGAGACAGGGCTGCCCACTATCACCGACCCTCTGCAATATTTACATTAATGAACTGGCGAAACTCCTAGAAGAACCAGCAGCTCCTGGCCTCACACTACATGACTCCAGTATAAGGCCCCATCCACACTACTGCGTTTTAGTTTAGAAACGGAGAATTAAAACGAATACGATCTCCGTCCACACCAGCGTTTTAGCTGCGATCTCCGTCCACATAAAAACGACTGAAAACGCGCATCACGTGACCATTCACCTACACTGGGCATGCGCGTGCCGGTGTAAACACCATTACTCAGGAACCACAACTTCATTGATAAAATTATCCCGCATGCGCTGGTTCTTCCCGGCTTAACCCAAAACCGACGCTCCATGTACGGTCGATACCGCCGCTGCACACGGCACGGGAATTGTCACAGATCGCTGGAATAATAGCTTGCCTCCGGCGCATGTTGGCAGTTAACGTTACAGCATCAGGTAAGGATACGCTATGACTGATGACACCCAATCAGAGAGCCGAGCGCGAGCGTCTGCGTCATCGTTTCTAAAGTCCTCCGTTTTGACCCGTCTACACTAAAACGCCCTCCGGAGATTCAAAACGCAAAACGGGTCTGCAGCGTTTCTAAACTTCCGTTTTAGGTCTTCGTTTTTGCCGTTTTAGTGTGGACGGGAGGTGCAAACGTAGCAAAAGGTCTCCGTTTCTAAACGAAAACGTAGTAGTGGATGGGGCCTAAAGCTCCTGCTGTATGCAGATGATCTGGTACGAGAGAGAGAGAGAGAGAGAGAGAGGAGAGAGAGAGAGAGAGAGAGAGAGAGAGAGAGAGAGAGAGAGAGAGAGAGAGAGAGAGAGAGAGAGAGAGAGAGAGAGAGAGAGAGAGAGAGAGAGAGAGAGAGAGCGCAGCCAGATACATTAATGCTTGTCACAAAAAGAGAGAGTCGACGACAAATTAGTATGCGCTCACACACACACACACACTTGTACACACAAACACGAAAACACTCACACACTGAATTCTAAATTCTTCACAGAATTTGAAATGGTCAAACTTTTTTTTACTGTTAATTTGTACAATTAATTTAATGTGTACATTTAGATTTAAGTATGTTATAATATTTTCATGTATTTATAATTATTCTATGTATTCCAAGCTTTGGCAATATTGTATGATCTACAGTCATGCCAATAAAACAATTTTGAATTGAATATAGATAAGATACGCACAGACGCGTTCCATTCGCCGTACCCTTCGCCGTAACCTGACGCGCACCTCCTCAAAAATGTAACTACACGTCGCGGCGACGCGGACCGCAAGATCTGTGATTGGTCGGCTTGGTAGCATCGCGTTTCCTCCTACGCATTTCCGGCGTGTTCTTCTGCACCACCCGCCATTTTTAAATTCTAAGTACAGCGAAACTGTTAAAAAAAACTAAAAACTTACTGCTTTTCCACCTCGATAAGCTCCAACTCCAACGTGATCCGCTCTCTTTCAATCGCCATTGCTTGTAGTAACCTAAACTCAAAACAGTCGCGAGGAATCTTCTTCTTCTCTAGGAACTGCGCGTAATCTAAACACAGTGGAACATTAAAACCCTCCGCCGCCAACTAGCGTTTCGGGGCTGTACTGCAGAGCAACGCAGACCTAAACGCAGAAGTATAAATGCTCACGAAGGCGTAGCCTACGTGCGTAGCCTACGCCGTACACTACCGCGCGCACCCGACGCAGAAGTATAAATTGGCCTTGAGAGAGAGAGAGAGCGAGTGTGTGAGTGAGAGAGAGAGAGAGAGAGAGAGAGAGTGTGCGAGTGTGTGAGTGAAGAGAGAGAGAGAGAGAGAGAGAGAGAGAGAGAGAGAGAGAGAGAGAGCGAGAGCGAGTGTGTGAGTGAGAGAGAGAGAGAGAGAGAGAAGTGTGCGAGTGTGTGAGTGAGTGAGAGAGAGAGAGAGAGAGATAGATAGATAGATAGAGAGAGTGAGAGAGAGAGTGAGAGAGAGAGTGAGAGAGAGAGTGTGAGTGAGAGAGAGAGAGAGAGATAAGTTCAGCAGCAGCATGAAAATGAGCTCCTGATTTTTTGCTTTTAAATGTTGTTTTAAAACAAGACAGACAATCAATTTTTATAAAACTTTATAAAATAAGACCTTCTGCAACATAATAACTACAAAAAGACATTGAACGGATCAAAAAAATTCAGCAGAAGACAACTAGCTGACGACCAACAGACAGAAGGCTGACAGACGGCTTAAAGGCCCCACAACTGCCACGAGAGAGAGGAAAAGAGGAACTCAGAGTGAGTACACAAAATATCTACAATCAACCACCTTTTTGGAGAAAGATTTGCCCAAAAACTGTGATTTAATTAAGCTACAATATAAGGGCTAACTACAGTAGATATAAACATCCATAAAACAACAACAACAAACTGCCAGAATATTTGAAAAATGACAGAATCAATCCCTATAACATACCCATCCAAAGCTACCAATGAGATCCTAAAGAAAAAACAAAGAAAAGCTCCTCAAGGACAATTCAGATTCAGATGTCACGATAACAGCGAACCTATATAAAAATGGGACTGTAATGATTCAAGGGAAGCTGAAACAATTTGAAAAGGATTTTCTGCAAATTAAAGTAAATGCTCAGCTGAACAAGATCAGCCCTAATACACAGAAACGTGCAGAAGACCCCTCGACCTCCAGCCATCAGCCCACAGCTGAGCAGTCCCGGGACGACAGTGACGAGATCTCCCTTCTACACAGCATCATCAGCGACATGAAGGAGAAGTTCAGGGAGATGGAGCTGGAGCTGGTGCAGCTGAGAGAGGAGATGCATAAAGTAGTGAAGGAGACTGATCCAACAGAGAAAGAAGCGGATTACAGGATAGAAATAGAAATGCTTAAGAAAGAAACTCAAGAAATGAAAAAACAGGGAGAGGAGTACAGCAATCAGCTGTCTGTAATGAGGGAGGAGATGAGAAAGCTGAGAGAGGACAGAGAGTCAGCTGTGGAGAAGCAGCCGACACATATACCCCTTTTCCACCAAGGCAGAGCTGGTGCTGGTTCGGAGCCAGAGCCTAGTTTCAATTCGGTTCTTTGTTTTTCCACACGCAAAGCACCAGCTCCGAACCAGGAAAAGTGGTTCTTAAGTAGAACCAAATCATTGCTGGTCTAGAACAGAGCCAAGTAAGAACCGCTTGCGTCAGGGGCTGGGGGCGGGGTTACCGTGACCAACAAGACGAATAGAAACTTGTGACCGCCATTTTTAAATAGCAGCTAGTCGAGCTAATAGCAGCTTGATTATACCGTAATATCCGTCTATGTAAGTTACGGCGAGCTGCACAAACGCGTTGGATTCCGATGTATTTTTGCAAACCCATGAGCATCCATAGTAACGCAACGTCCGTTATTGTTGATGGCTTGTTCGAGATGCATCGGAGCGGCGCGGACCGATCGGAGCTGCGGGAGTGTTTGGAGATCATACGACTCCTTGTGCTTTTGGATCGCTTTCGCAGTGCTTTGATGTCATGCGGCGATCGATCTGCGAGAAGCCGATGCGTCTCGAGCAAGCCTGGTGTGTTTGTGTTTGGCGCTACCGCACTAGCGTTGCTGGGCAACATGAGACGTATGCAGTGACGTAAGATCTGGCTCTGTTGTGGCTCTCTAGCCGGTGGAAAGGCAAACCGGTTCTTAGTAAGCTTGTCAGTCGAACCAACTGAGAACCAGCTCTGGCTCTGGCTCTGAACCAGCACCCGGTTCTTGTTGGTGGAAAAGGGGTAAGAGAGGAGAACAGCAGAGCTCAGAGGAGACTCCTTCTCCAGCGCCCACAGAGACCCGGCCCGGCAGCCCTCCTCCAGCAGACTCCTACAGCCAATCACAGTCTCAGATTATACTCCTCATGGACTCCAATGGCAAGTTTATAGATGAAAAGAGACTGTTTCCGAGGAAAAATGTCAAAAAAAATCTGGTGCCCAAACACACAGAAGGCCCTGGAGCTCTTGAGTGAAGAGCAGCTGGGTTCCCCCAGCCACATCATCATCCACACCGGCACCAACGACCTCAGAGATCAGCGAGAGAGAGTAGCTACAGCTCTCATTAATGTGACAGAGAAGTCATCCTCCAACTTCCCCAGCTCTAAAATCATCCTCTCCACCCTGCTACTGCGCTCGGACTTCCACCCAGACACCATCAGGCATATAAATGCTAGAGTATCCAGAGACTGTGCCCTAAAGCCCAACGTACACCTGGCTCAGCACCCCACTCTGAATCTCAGCAGCCTGTACGACCATGTCCACCTCCACAGAAGGGCAGTCCCCATCTTTGCCAAAACCCTGAAGGACATCGCACTCAACCGCAGCTCCAGCGCACCGCAGCGACTTCATGGACACCCCATAGAGCTACTGCAGGGACACCCCTCAAAACACCACCCCCTCAGCCCCACGACAGGCTCTGTGTTTCCCCCTGGAAAACACCACATGACCAGGCCTGAAGCCCCCTCGCCTTCTCATCCACATGATCATCATCAGCAGGAACAGCAGGACAGAAGGAGCTACGCTGAAGCAGCCGGCAGATCCCTGACCCACTGCAGCCGGCCAGCAGATCACTCATCGCCAGTCAGAGACCTCACAAACATCCAGCATATGCTGACTCTGCTGTGCTCACATCTCATGGGTTAGTGACTCACAAAAAAAAAAAAAAAAAAAAAAAAAGTGAGTTAGGAAAATGAAAATGTGTGTGTGTGTGTGTGTGTGTGAGAGAGTGTGTTTTATATATAATATGAATATGATATCTTTGTATCTTTATTTTACCTAATTTATACATTTAACTTATTTTCTTAGATCATAATATTTCATATATTCTTCTTGATTTGTTAATTCAATGATGTCTGTCTTGTTTTTAAATAACTAATGTGATTATTTAATGAGCTCCGATTCCCTGAAAGTCACATGTTGGATCATTCAAGGACTGAGGTCCTCTGTTTTTGGTATTAAGAGCCAACATTCGGACTTTAAAAAAGAAATTGAGAACTCTGACATTATAATACTACAGGAAACATGGAATGTTAAAGATTTGTCCACTGGCTGTCCAATTGGATTTAGGGAAATAGTTCTACCATCGACAAAACTAAGAGGGGTGACTCAGGGCAGAGAGTCAGGGGGAATGCTGATATGGTATAGAGCACACCTCATAAACTCAATCACAGATATACAAATCGGAAAATTTAACATTTGGTTAAAAATCCAAAAAAACATCGTCTCCACAGACCGTCATATATTCTTGTGTGCTGTATACCTTCCCCCAGCTGAGTCCCCCTATTACAGTGAAGAAACCTTCTCCATCCTGCAGGAGGAGATCTGCCATTTCCAGACTAAAGGGAATGTGTTAATGTGTGGCGATTTAAATGCCAGAACTGGAAATGAACCAGACTTTGTTAAGGGAGATAAATATATCACAAACACCAGCCACTCTCTGCCTTCATACCACCTAAGAAACAATTGACCCTTCGCAAAGACCCGCCCTCCTTAGTTACTGTCGCTATGTTCCGACAAGCTATGCTGCTCTCATGTTCTCACCATATTCTCACGCAGTGAAAAATACATCGCGGAGCAGAGAGGAGACTGACAACACGCGGACAGACAGGACAGACCAGGTTACTTTTCGGTTACTTTTGATATTAAACATATTAAACAAAGTCTCAGCTTTCAAATATGGTCATTTTTTGAAAGAAATTTAAACAATAAATACCGTTTTGGGGCTCTTTAATGTGTCGTGACAGATCGCTGTAGAGCATCAGTTAAAGCTGCTCGTGATCCGATCATCTCTTCCTTCTAGTTCATTTATAGCATCAAATAAACATGAACGAACATAAGAAGTAATGTTGTTTTAACCGCGGAAAGGCGTCAGTATATTCATTTTACCAAGTTAAAATCCTCCTAACTCTACTGGCTGCTTTTTCGGACAAAATGGCGGATGGCGAAGTATGATTGGTTAGAACACCTGTCAATCAAGCTCCACGCGAAGGGTCAATTATGACAAATTTACGGACAAAAGTGGGAAAAGCTTACTAGAGCTCTGTCGATCACTGGGCCTGTATATAGTGAACGGTCGTATACGGGGAGACTCTTTCGGTTGTTACACCTTTAATTCTTTCTTGGGCAACAGTACTGTAGCTTACTTCATTACAGACATTGACCCAGTGCATCTCAGGGCATTCACAGTCAGTCCTCAAACACCTCTGTCAGACCACAGTAAAATTACTCTATATTTAAGACGAACTCATAGCAATGAATCACACACAGACAGCCCTCTCATTTACTGAAGCTGCAACCACCCTACAAGTGGACAAATAACAGCACAGAAAATTATCAAATGCAATAGAAAATCAAACGATCAAATTATTATTGGACAAATTTATAATGAACACATATTCACAAAATAAATTAGGCATAAATCTGGCACTTAGTGACATTACCAAAATATTCCACCAATCAGCATCCATGTGCAATTTGAAAATAAAATCATCAAAAAGGAAACCAAAAAGCTCCAACGAAATGTGGTTTGACAGCGAGTGCAAAAATATTCGAACAACAGTACGAAATCTTTCAAATTAATAACACAGAGATCCTGACAACGAAGAACTCCGCCATCAGTATCACGAAGCCCTTAGACTGTACAAACAAACTCTTAGAGTAAAAAAGGAAAAACACACAGATAAATTATTTCAAGAAATGGAGGAGTCAATAAACACCAGTAACTTCTGGAACAATTGGAACTCTCTCTATAGGCCACAACAGGAGGAACTGGCCATTCAAAACGGGGGCATTTGGAGGACACACTTTGAAAACCTGTACAAAACAACTGAAACAAATCCTGCTCAAAATGAATTAAAAACCAAATTAGAAACCCTGAAAGAAAAAATTAAAGACAATCAGAACCCCCTAGATTTCCCAATCACAGTAAATGAGCTTACAGAGAGACTACATAGTTTAAAACCCAACAAGGCATGTGGAATTGATGGAATATTAAACGAAATGATCAAATACGCCAACGACAAATTTAAAACTGCAATAACCAAATTATTCAACATTATTTTGAGTGTAGGATATTTCCCCGACACCTGGAACCAAGGCCTAATTACACCCATCTTTAAACAAGGAGACAAATTTGAGCCAAACAATTACAGAGGCATATGTGTCAATAGCAACCTGGGGAAAATATTCTGTTCGATTATTAATATAAGATTGCAGAACTTTGAAGAAGCTCATTTGAAAGCTCACCTTCTTGAGAGAGAGAGTGTGTGAGTGAGAGAGCTAATGTGAGAGAGAGTGTGTGTGAATGTGTGTAAGAGAGAGAGAGAGAGAGAGAGAGAGAGAGAGAGAGAGAGAGAGAGAGAGAGAGAGAGAGAGGGGGCAACGTGCACGGAGCGGACTTTTGGTTCTAGATAAAAATAGTATAGATATAACTCCAAAAGATCATTGCCATAATCAACCCTGAGTGCTTGTGGTGTGAACCGCTCCGTTGCTTTGACGCACTGCTCACTTTAATCTGTAGAAAAGGTAAAATTGTGCCAATTATGCCGCCATTTAATAAAGAATTATCGGTTATCTGTATCGGCCAAAATTTTCATATCGGTGCATCCCTAGCAGAAATATTGAAATGAGACTATGCGCTCTAACCATTACCATAGTAAACGTGGTAAATATGACCGCTTGAAGAAATCAGACAAATCGTCTATCACAATCATGTATTTATATTTACTCACAACAGACACTCCCCATTTTCACGAAAACTCACACTCCTAACTGTCTGACGGGGAATAACCTACCTCAGGTAGTTCGACCTGTGTGTTTTTGTGAAAATCGCTTTGAACGTGTTATTCAGAATAATTTTAACAACACAATTTTATTGTTTATGTTAATTAAATTATTTTAAATAACAATTATTCAAAGCGATTTTCATTACAACTCTAGTTCTTAACTGCCTGTCTCAGGGAATATGGCTATACCTTTATGGTATTAGGATTAGGGATGCAAATTATCGATTAATTCATTAATCATTGGTTGATCTACCTTATCAATCGATTAACGATTAACAGATAAGCGGCTATTTTCCTGAGAATCTAAATTTCCCACGGTATCAATAGTGTCTTTAACAAAAATATTGCTAATATACTGAATAAAAATTTGTTATATTGCTCAATTGATGTTTTATTGTAACAGTTGGGATACGGTACAGATCATGGCGAGTAGAAATAAGGTGTGGCCCCTTTAAGAGCTGCGCGCGCCCTGTTGAACTGTTGGCAGTATTGTATTGTATGTGCCGTGCGCCTCGAACACCCCATGTATTTGGGTAATTTCAGTTTGATGCTAATTTTATATCTTATTTTGTTTATTAAGTAACGAAGTGGACGGTAGAACGTGTGACTGACGGTTAGGCTACACGAGTCAGATTTGGGAATAAAGTGCGAGTTGTGAGATGCCAATCGCCTCCGTGAGTCTGTCTGGCCTCTGCAATAACATAGGGAGATAGGGCTAAGAAATGGGAGAAACGGGAGTGTTGATGAAAGTTATTGTTAGAATACAGCTGGATTTTCGAGGTTAGCACGCTGTAGGCCTATAGCTGGTAGTCCACTCCGTTTTGACCGCCTCATGTTTGGTTTCTTTTTTGCCGCCTCAAGTTTGTGTCGGGTCTCTCGCGTGAGAATCTCGTATCACGTTCGCAATGTTCAATTAGCCGACAATTTTCAGCCGTTTCATTTTCATGAAAACTCTGGTTTAACTCCCTGTCTCAAGGAATCTGGTATTAATTGTTCTAAATCCAGGTGTCAAACTCAAGTTTGCCTATAGTCTATATTTGGCGTAGGTAGGACCTATGAAAATATTTTTTGTGCAGCAGAGTTGGCCCGTCAGTCATGAACTTGCTCTTCAAAGAGTAAACACCCCTGTTCTATAATCAACCGCGATTTTCATGTAATGTTATTCATTAATTTGCATGTTTCGTGTTGCTATTTGAAATAATTGAAATGTTAAAGTGGGTCATTTTGTATGTAGGCTACATATATCCACTTAATGTTTTAACCCTCTGAGGTCTGAGCTGTTTTGGGGCTCTTTCGGTGTTTTGGTATGCCCTGACATTTGTGCTTATTTCAGCTACTTAAAACATACCATTTGCCAACATATAAATTTGCTGTATTCAGCACAAACTCTGCTACAATAATATGTGAGCAAAATTGATGTACTTGTTTGCATTTTATAGAAAAAAAATAATATGCGTGGTTAGTACGTTTTGGAAAAAAAAATGTCACTGCAATAAGGCCATTTAACACATAATGAATAGTTGTCCACAATACTTTTGAGTTACTATTCTTGTAGGCTAGAATTTTTACTTCAAAATGAAGTGAAAATCATTCTGACCACTCTTTCAGAAACATCAATATAACGATTTGAATTTCTTACATCAGTTTTTGGGTCAGCAGTGCTGTATGCGTGGGAGTGTTAATGCCCATGAATATTAATGTGATTTACACCTGGGAAGACTAAAGACACTCCCCCAATGGCTAATGGGCCATCAAGGTGCTTTGAGGCAGCCTGAACAAAGAATGATTCACTGGTGAACAAAAAGTTAAAAAGAACAGCATTTATTCAAAATAGAATTTACGTTCTTTCCTAAGAATGTAAAGACTTAAAGTCATTACTATCACTTAACACATCCTTTCAAAAAAACAAACATAAAAATACTACCGCAGGTTTAAAAAACTGTTTGAATAGACTCATGGGCGAATGCGAGTCTACAGAGCTCAGTTGCGGTCCAGTTTCCCGTGCAGGAAGAAATCGCAGTGTCTGTGGAACCATGTCAACATCGGTCTCTGTTTTCCATGACAGCGTGGACTGCATGTTGCTCGTCTGCTTGTTTGCCTTGGCTCTCTTCGGAACTGGTGCTTGGACATTGTCACATCTGTTATAAAAAAAGAAGAAAGAAAAAGTGTGAGCATGCTGATAAGACAATCAAAGAAACTGTATTATTATCATTATCAATCACTAATTACCATGGATTTAAAAAAGACATATTTGTAATTTCACACAAGAATGGGAACTTTTACATTATGACGATGTAAACACAATTAGGCTACATTTCATCTGTAAAATATTACGTCTATGCACTTACTCAGTATTATTCTCGATCGCACTGAGAACTGAACGACACCTGCGTGTCCCTCTGCGAGGTGCTGGAGAAGGAGAACGTGATGCAGCCAATTTCCTAAAAAACAAAACAAAATAACTGTTAGCATACATTATGTATACAACAGAGTTATTGAATATTCTGTACTGAATATGCATCTGTTACTGAATATTCTATATAGGTATTATTGTTTTTTTTGTATTATGTTTTGTTATTGAGTGTTAAAGCTGCCGTGACAATATAATTTCCTGCAAAGGATCAATAAAGTATCAACAACAACAACAACATCTGTTGATGGCCCATATAGAATGCATGCTGATAACACAATCAAAGAAACTGTATTATTATTACGCTTATCAATCACTAATTACCATGGATTAATTTAACACAATAATAGGAACTTTTACATTATGACGATGTAAACGATATTACGTCTATGCACTTACTCAGTATTATTCTCGATCGCACTGAGAACTCAACGAGACCTGCGTGTCCCTCTGCGAGGTGCTGGAGAAGGAGAGCATGATGCCACATTCCTAAAAACAAAACAAAATAACTGTAAGCATACATTATGTATACAACAGAGTATCTGTTGATGGCCCATATAGAACGCACGCATTTATTATGTAGCCTACACTCAATGAACGGATCGTTCGCGATCGACACATCGCTACATTTCAAACATTTACACCTGTATTCACAGTGCATAAGGCAGTAAGCATGATAATTAGTGTCATAGGCTAACTAAAACTGAACATTTGCGAGTATCTATGGCCCATATAGACAGCACGCATTTAGGGATAGGCTACACAATGAACGGATTGTTCGCGAACGAACGACACATCACTAACTTACATTTCAAACATTACACCTGTATTCACAAACAAGTATTTACGCATGATAAAGTGTCATAGGCTAAACAAAACTGAACATTTATATATAACATATTGTATTTAGACAGAATCTATCACGTTTTTACCAGAGTCTGAAATATCACATATAACCTAGCAGTTATTCCCCAAAAAATGCATTACACATAGGCTAAGGCAGTAGGCTATTTTAGCATGATAAGTCATGGGCTAACCAAAACTGAACATTTATATATAAAATATATTGTATTTAGACAGTATCACGTATTTTACCGGAGTCTGAAATATATTTATCTCAATCACATAACCTAGAAGTTATTCTCGAACAAAATGCACTACACATAAGGCAGTAGGCTATTTAGCATGATAATCAGTGTCATAAACTAATCAAAACTGAGTGAAAAATATGTATGCTATATACAAATATGTTCAGAGAATATCACATTTAAAAAGTTTACACGAGCATACAATGTTAGGGATATTGTGAGGTATTTCCTATGTCAAAAGCTAGCCAAAACTAGGCAAAATATAAAATTCATTTGAGCTCTATATGATAAGAAAACGAATTATAACAATAAAAAACTTACTCCGAACTTCTATCCTCGGTTGGATCAATTCGTTCTTGAAAATGCAGCCTTTTCGTCGTCCGAATTGCAATCTTCCTCTGAAGAAAATGTGAATTCGTCATCACTGTCCAGAATCATCTGAAGGGCCTCTCTGTCGGAGTAGCGTGCTGCTGCCATCCTCAAAACGCGATGAACTAACAGTGAATGATCTGATGAAGAAGCTTCATGTTTTTGTGTCTTGATCGCGGGGCGTGCCGCGTGTGCGATGCATAGATCACCTATTTTACCATGTGAAAAGCGCTGGGGGCGTGGCGATCTGAGCTGATTAATGATAATGAGGGGAGAACGAAACAACTGTAACTCTCCTTGGTTTCAAACGGATTACATAAACTGGAAATATATTTTTTTTTAGTAGCTTACTTCATTTAAAAGAAGAGAATCTCAGCTTCATAAAGAGACATCTCTCGTATCTCTGTGACAAGTATTAACAGAGTTACAGTTATTTTTTCGGACGCGTTTCAGAATGGACTTCACTGACGGAGAGAAGGTAAAACGCGCATCATGTTTATTATTCTTTATTTGACGAAAAGCACAACACTTTGTTTTTATTGTGAGTACCCTAAAAAAAATAGAAACTAAACAGGATCTAATGATGTACAACACTTAAATGTAAGATAAAAATCAACAGAGTAATTTGAGTCTCTTTTGCACTGATAAGGAAAAAAGTGAGCTCATCACGCCCCCGTGACGGCCGACCTCAGAGGGTTAATGTTACTAAATGCTTTTGTTCCAGGCGACGTTTTTTGACAATAAATAGACTCATTGATGGCCTAAGTTGATCGCATTATTTTCCGTAACAGATCCCAAGTCTCCCAGAAGTTCCGGAAGTCTCCTGCATATTGATAGCGGCTCCCTGATGCCCGCAAATTAGTTAAAATATCCCGGTATCTAGAGCGAGCGAGCGAGCAAGAGCGCGCATGTGAGACAGAAAAGACTGCTCCAAACAGTGTAGCGCACGCACGGCAGAGAGGGAGAGAGCGAGAGACCTTGCGTGTGTGTGCCTCAAAGCGCATGTAAGACAGAGAGCATCATGATACTGGAATTTTGGGCGGGTTTTGGGCTGGAAAACCTTGCTGGCATCTGGCAACCCTGTCCATATTTAGCTCCACATGTAAATAAAGCAAGTCTGGTTTATCTAGAGCTTCCTCTGTTTCTCTGACTGAAAATATAACTATTGGGACGTCACTGGAGTGCTAAAGCTCCTCAGGTCGTATTTTTGGTGGAAAATTAGAAATGATCATTCTTTCAAAACCTGATGTAAACATACTGTCCTGAGACTACAAATAGAAAGAGACGCGACTGAATTAACCCTCTGGGGTCGGCCGTCACGTGGGCGTGATCTGCTCACTTTTTTTCTCATCAGTGCAAAAGAGACTCAAATTACTCTGTTGATTTTGATCTTGCATGTAAGTGTTATACATCATTCAAAACTGTTAAATGTCTTCTTTTATTTGTGTACACTCATAATAAAAACAAAATGTTGTGTTTTTCGTAAAATAAAGAAAATGAACATGATGCGCGTTCTCCCGTCTCTCTAAATGTGAAGCTCATTCTGAAACGCGACAGAACATGACCTGTAACTCAGCTAATACTTGTCACTGTGACATGAAACATATGTCTTTACAACACTTTGAGTCTCTATTTTTAAATGATGTAAATCATATCAAAAACAAATATTCTCTGTTTAAGTAATTCGTATGAAAGCAAGGACGTACAGTTTCTCCAGCCTGACCTCATTAAAGTTAATGTGACCACGCCCGCGCGCAACAGCTGCTCGCATACTAATGAGCCATGTGGAGGAACGCAAACTGTTAACGACCTCAAAACAGATAATCCGCGACTTCAGTCTTCAGTCCTGCTCTACTTTTCAAGAGTGTGCTGTGCTGTTTATCTTGGATTTACATCAGACGAGTTAGAAGAACACAATTCGATTATAAGATGGATTTATAATAAGGTAAGACATGTCATTGTTAGTAGCATGTTATTGTTGCATAAACTTGTAGCTACTAGTTAAACTGGTGCCATACTAAAATGTACGTTATGAAATAATGTGATTGGAGTAAAACATGAAGCCTAATGCTAAATGTATATACATAAAAACATATGTTCGATAATTAAACAGCACGATACAGGCTCGTATGATTGTGAATATTATAATGTTTAGACTTGTGTTTATTGTGTTTGTGGATATCTGCTCACACGAAGATATGTATAATTATGTAAGAATATGCGATCGAGCCCGGACCAAAAAACTATGTTATATAATATTACGTTTCATAGTTTGGTCCTGCTCGATCGCATTCAGTAAATGTTTGCACGCGCTGAGTTTGAGTCACGCGCGCTGTGGGTTTGGAAAGTAAAACAAACCAATCATTAGGCTTTATGGTTTTACTCCAACAATCTCATCTCATAACGTTGTAACGAATGGAAACGTTTTAAGTAACATGATAATCCATATAGTTTTCTCTAATGTAGTGTTACTGAACTTTTTAGTGATTTATAGGCTGCCTAGCTGCTACAGGCTATTGTTATTATTTCATGCAGCCCTACATATGCCTACAACTACAAGGCACAACATATATTGGGAGTTCATATAGTATATGTATGTATTTAGTAAATTTCATAATTTAAACCAGAAAAATCTAAAATAGTTTCTCCTGATATCAGCATGTTCACAGCTGTTTTTTTGTTTTTAAAAAAATGTTTTTACAGGGACCAGCACTGATGAGTCCAGCTGACATTCACGTGAGTCTCTGTACATGAACATGGTGAAAAATCAAACACCTTGGAGATGACAGGTATGTAACCTATATGTTTTAGGAATGGCACAAAGCTGTGTGACTGTCCAAGTCTCTGTCTTTAGATCAGTGTGTTTTACTAATGTGCTTTTTTGTCTTTGGTTGTGTATCTTTTTGATTGTGTTGTAAATAAATCCAAACCATCTTAAAGCCATTCTTTTTTAAGTCTCTCCTCCTTCTTTATGCAAGGCTTCTCACAATGACAGCACCTGATAGTACCTTATAGGGCTATTAGGGGAGGGCCTTTGTCTTTCTCAGGTGTGAAAACACTATATACTAATGGGTTGTTAACGCCCCTCCGCATAAAGCTTTCTTACACAAAACACGTCTTACAAATTTTAAGTCAATATATTGTCTTATCTGAATGAGTAGTCAGGATGATTTTCACATAGTTTTGAAGCAAATATTCTAGGCCACATGATACAATTTTTAAAATTCTTGTGAAGAAATAATTAGTATGGGTTTTATGACCTTATTTCAGTGACAATGTTTTTTTGTTTTTTCACAAACCACGCATAAACGTCATTATCTCAAAACTAAAAACTTGTACATACATGCTGCTGACATATTACTGTAGCAGAGTTTGTGCTGAATACAGTGTAATCAGACTTTAGCCATGAAAATGTCACAAGTAACAGAAATAAGCACAAATGTCAGAGCATGACAGATCACCTCCAGAACCCAGAAAACACCTCAGACCCCAGAGGGTTAAGTATGTGTGTTCTGAGAAATAACTGTAAATACCACTTTGTTTTAATGTATTTAAGCTAAATCTTGACATAAATAAATTCATTATAGTCAATGTATCACTTATTAGTGTAAAATATCAATCCGTTTTTAGGTAAACAACAAAAATGCCAACAACAGCCACTTTTATCATTAGGGCCCGAGCACCGATGGTGTGAGGACCCTCTTGGAATTGCTCTGTTTATTAGGGCCCGAGCACCGATGGTGTGAGGACCCTCTTGGAATTGCTCTGTTTATTATTATTAGGGCCCAAGCCCTAAGGGCGAAGGCCCTATTGTTTTCCTAAGGATTATTTATTATTATTATTCTTCTAATTATTTTTTTACTACCTTTTGGACACTTTTGGAGGCCTTAACATGCTCAAAAACTCCTGAAACTTTGCACACATGTCAGAACCCGCGGCCATCAGGGCCGGGCTGAAGATGGTACCCGGGCGTGGCAGGGGGCTCGACAGCGCCCCCTGGAACGGGGTCCGAAAACATGGTCCATAAATCAAACACGCTTGCATGTAATAATATGAAACTCGGTACACATGTAGATCTCATCGTTTCATATATACTTCGCACTCTAACTTTTTACCCCAGCCCAACAGGAAGTCGGCTATTTAGGCTTGTTTGGAAAACGCATGCAATGGAATGTGAAACACTCCTCCTTGAGAATTCAAACACACGGCACGAAACTCGGTCAGCGGGAAGTCAAGACATTGAGGATGAAAGTTTGCGAGGGGATTTTTGATATCTCGAACGGTTTGGCCGTGGCGAGGAAACGAAATTATGGCGAGAAACGTGAAACAGGAAGTGTGTTATAACTACTGCATACATTAACTAATCTTGATGAAACTTCAGCAGTGTGTTCGTTGTAAGAGCCCGATCACATGGATGTGACTATTGTGAGTCAAAGTTATAGCACCACCAACTGGCAGCAGGAAGTGTGTCACTTTCAAAATGCTTTTAAATCACCCTCTTATTTTTACCCGATTTGCTTCAAACTTCATGTGCATAATGTAGACATATGCCAGATGTAGACCTGTGAAAGGATTATTGATATCTTAGACACTGTTGCCATGGCAATGCATCAAACATTAATATTCCTTTTTTTAAGCTTTTTCATGCTTTTTTATGCTTTCGGGCACTTTTGGGGTTCTTAACGTGCTCGAAAACTCTTGAAACTTTGCACACAGGACAAAACCCGCGGCCATCAGGGCCAGGCTGAAGCTGGTACCCGGGCGTGGCAGGGGGGCTCGACAGCGCCCCTTGAACGGGTCCGACAATTTGGTCCATATATCCAACACGCTTTACCCTATTTGCTTCAAACTTGATGTGTATAATGTAGACACAAGCCAGATGTAGACCTGTGAAAGGATTGTTGATATCTTAGATGCTGTTGCCGTGACAACGCATCAAACTTTAATATTCTTTTTGGATACTTTTGAGATTCTTAGCGCACTTTTGGGGCCCTTAACATGCTCAAAAACTCTTGAAACTTTGCACACGGGTCAGAAACCGCGGCCATCAGGGCCGGGCTGAAGCTGGTACCCGGGCGTGGCAGGGGGGCTCGACAGCGCCCCCTGGAACGGGGTCCGAAAACTTGGTCCATAAATCAAACAGGCTTTACCCGATTTGCTTCAAACTTGATGTGTATAATGTAGACACATGCCAGATGTAGACCTGTGAAAGGATTGTTGATATCTTAGATGCTGTTGCCGTGACAACGCATCAAACTTTAATATTCTTTTTGGATACTT
The DNA here is from genome assembly GCA_036326025.1 of Chrosomus eos. Classification (NCBI taxonomy): domain Eukaryota; kingdom Metazoa; phylum Chordata; class Actinopteri; order Cypriniformes; family Leuciscidae; genus Chrosomus; species Chrosomus eos. The sequence goes on from CM070822.1 coordinate 46,486,635, forward strand.
TTGAGATTCTTAGCGCACTTTTGGGGCCCTTAACATGCTCAAAAACTCTTGAAACTTTGCACACGGGTCAGAAACCGCGGCCATCAGGAACGGGCTGAAGCTGGTACCCGGGCGTGGCAGGGGGGCTCGACAGCGCCCCCTGGAACGGGGTCCGAAAACTTGGTCCATAAATCAAACAGGCTTTACCCGATTTGCTTCAAACTTGATGTGTATAATGTAGACACATGCCAGATGTAGACCTGTGAAAGGATTGTTGATATCTTAGATGCTGTTGCCGTGACAACGCATCAAACTTTAATATTCTTTTTGGATACTTTTGAGATTCTTAGCACACTTTTGGGGCCCTTAACATGCTCAAAAACTCTTGAAACTTTGCACACGGGTCAGAAACCGCGGCCATCAGGGCCGGGCTGAAGCTGATACCCGGGCGTGGCAGGGGGCTCGACAGCGCCCCCTGGAACGGGGTCCGAAAACTTGGTCCATAAATCAAACACGCTTGCATGTAATAATATGAAACTTGGTACACATATAGATCTCATCGATTCATATATCCTTTGTACTTTTACTTTTTACCCCAGCCCAACAGGAAGTCGGCTATTATGGTTTGTTTGAAAGCGTATGCCCCTGGAATTCGATATACTACTCCTAGAGAATTCAACCAATCGCCACGAAACTCAGTCAGCATGAAGTCAAGACATTGAGGATGAAAAATTGCCAGGGGATTTTTGATATCTCGAATGGTTTGGCCGTGGCGAGGAAACGAATTTATGGCGAATAATGGAAACAGGAAGTGTGTTATAACTTCTGCATACATTAACTGATCTTGATGAAACTTCAGCAGTGTGTTCGCTGTAAGAGTCCGATCACATGGATGTGACTATTGTGAGTCAAAGTTATAGCGCCACCAACTGGCAGCAGGAAGTGTGTCACTTCCTAAAGGCTTTGAAATCACCCTCTTATTTTTACCCGATTTGCTTCAAACTTCATCTGTATAATGTAAATACACTGCAGATGAAGACCTGTGAAGGGATTCTTGATATCTTTGAAACTGTTGCTGTGGCAACGCATCAAACTTTAATATTCTTGTTTGATGCTTTTGATGCTCTGAGTCAATATGGCAAGCCGTTTTAACATTTAATCATTTTAACCTACTAGTCTCTTTTTTCATGCTACTAGTACTTATTTTTTAGATACTAGTATCTATTCCATTAAGTAATAGTACTTATTCATTAGCGACTAGTGCTTATTCTTTAGTACTAGTGCCTATTCTTTAGATAGTAGTGCTTATTCTTTAGATATTCTTTTGAATACGTATTAGTAGCTAATGAATAAGTACTGGTATCTATTTAATAGGTACTAGTATGTAATGACTTAGAACTAGTATTTATTGAATAAATACTAGTATCTATTAATAGGTGCTATTATCTAAAATGTCATTTTCTCTCTCTTCTCTCTCTGAGCCAATATGGCAAGCCGTTTTAACATTTAATCATTTTAACATACTAGTCTCTATTTTCATGCTACTAGTACTTATTTTTTAGATATTAGTATCTATTCCATTAAGTACTAGTACTTATTCATTAGCGACTAATGCTTATTCTGTTTAGAATATTCAAAGTGCTTATTCAATTTGTATGCTTATTTATATTTTCAGAGCAGAAAATCCGATTTTTCTGCTTATTCAATATTGCAAAATGTGACTTGACGTGTGTGTGTGTGTGTGTGTGTGTGTGTGTTTGTGTGTGTGTGTGCGTGTGCGTGTGCGTGTGTGTGTGCGTGTTTTGTGTGTGTGTGTGTGTGTGTGTGTGTGTGAGAGAGAGATTGTGTCTGTTACAGTGACAAGAGTTTTTAAGCCTTGTCTTTTTGGATATATATATATTTTTTATAAAAAAAAATGTGCATACAACCCATGTATTTCAAATGTATTGTTTGCTTTAAATTAAATTAAGATTGTATGTTTGGTAATTGAACCTAAATAAATGTAAAATGAATGTGCTATATTTCAGATCAATATATTTGTTTTCCTTCATTTTAATCAACACTAACTTTATTCTCATCTGAATTATAAATAACTTATTTCTGTATAAAATAAAAAATCCCGAATAATCCAGACCAACCAGAGCACACTATTTCTACAACATCATCAGTGCTGAAGCGGGACTACCAGAGCCGTTCGGCAGATAGCGAGCAGATATTTTGTGTCACGTCGTGCACAATAACCCTAAAGGCACCAGGGTGGCGATGCCACCGGCTTTATATATATATATATATATATATATATATATATATATATATATATATATATATATATATATATATAAATAAATATAGCTGCGAGCAGCGATGAAGGGCCAAAGCCGGCAGTACCGCCACCCTGGTGCACCAGGGTTGCGGTGCCACCGGCTTGGGCCCGTAATCGCTGCTCGCAGCTATATTTTATTATTATTATTCCTCTAATTATTTTTTTACTACCTTTTGGACACTTTTGGAGGCCTTAACATGCTCAAAAACTCCTGAAACTTTGCACACATGTCAGAACCCGCGGCCATCAGGGCCGGGCTGAAGATGGTACCCGGGCGTGGCAGGGGGCTCGACAGCGCCCCCTGGAACGGGGTCCGAAAACATGGTCCATAAATCAAACACGCTTGCATGTATAATATGAAACTCGGTACACATGTAGATCTCATCGTTTCATATATACTTCACACTCTAACTTTTTACCCCAGCCCAACAGGAAGTCGGCTATTTAGGCTTGTTTGGAAAACGCATGCAATGGAATGTGAAACACTCCTCCTAGAGAATTCAAACACACGGCACGAAACTCGGTCAGCGTGAAGTCAAGACATTGAGGATGAAAGTTTGCGAGGGGATTTTTGATATCTCGAACGGTTTGGCCGTGGCGAGGAAACGAAATTATGGCGAGAAACGTGAAACAGGAAGTGTGTCATAACTACTGCATACATTAACTAATCTTGATGAAACTTCAGCAGTGTGTTCGTTGTAAGAGCCCGATCACATGGATGTGACTATTGTGAGTCAAAGTTATAGCGCCACCAACTGGCAGCAGGAAGTGTGTCACTTTCAAAATGCTTTTAAATCACCCTCTTATTTTTACCCGATTTGCTTCAAACTTCATGTGCATAATGTAGACACATGCCAGATGTAGACCTGTGAAAGGATTATTGATATCTTAGACACTGTTGCCATGGCAATGCATCAAACATTAATATTCCTTTTTTTAAGCCTTTTCATGCTTTTTTATGCTTTCGGGCACTTTTGGGGTTCTTAACGTGCTCGAAAACTCTTGAAACTTTGCACACAGGACAAAACCCGCGGCCATCAGGGCCAGGCTGAAGCTGGTACCCGGGCGTGGCAGGGGGGCTCGACAGCGCCCCCTTGAACGGGTCCGACAATTTGGTCCATATATCCAACACGCTTTACCCTATTTGCTTCAAACTTGATGTGTATAATGTAGACACAAGCCAGATGTAGACCTGTGAAAGGATTGTTGATATCTTAGATGCTGTTGCCGTGACAACGCATCAAACTTTAATATTCTTTTTGGATACTTTTGAGATTCTTAGCGCACTTTTGGGGCCCTTAACATGCTCAAAAACTCTTGAAACTTTGCACACGAGTCAGAAACCGCGGCCATCAGGGCCGGGCTGAAGCTGGTACCCGGGCGTGGCAGGGGGCTCGACAGCGCCCCCTGGAACGGGGTCCGAAAACTTGGTCCATAAATCAAACAGGCTTTACCCGATTTGCTTCAAACTTGATGTGTATAATGTAGACACATGCCAGATGTAGACCTGTGAAAGGATTGTTGATATCTTAGATGCTGTTGCCGTGACAACGCATCAAACTTTAATATTCTTTTTGGATACTTTTGAGATTCTTAGCACACTTTTGGGGCCCTTAACATGCTCAAAAACTCTTGAAACTTTGCACACGGGTCAGAAACCGCGGCCATCAGGGCCGGGCTGAGGCTGGTACCCGGGCGTGGCAGGGGGGCTCGACAGCGCCCCCTGGAACGGGGTCCGAAAACTTGGTCCATAAATCAAACACGCTTGCATGTAATAATATGAAACTTGGTACACATATAGATCTCATCGATTCATATATCCTTTGTACTTTTACTTTTTACCCCAGCCCAACAGGAAGTCGGCTATTATGGTTTGTTTGAAAGCGTATGCCCCTGGAATTCGATATACTACTCCTAGAGAATTCAACCAATCGCCACGAAACTCAGTCAGCATGAAGTCAAGACATTGAGGATGAAAAATTGCCAGGGGATTTTTGATATCTCGAACGGTTTGGCCGTGGCGAGGAAACGAATTTATGGCGAATAATGGAAACAGGAAGTGTGTTATAACTTCTGCATACATTAACTGATCTTGATGAAACTTCTGCAGTGTGTTCGCTGTAAGAGTCCGATCACATGGATGTGACTATTGTGAGTCAAAGTTATAGCGCCACCAACTGGCAGCAGGAAGTGTGTCACTTCCTAAAGGCTTTGAAATCACCCTCTTATTTTTACCCGATTTGCTTCAAACTTCATCTGTATAATGTAAATACACTGCAGATGAAGACCTGTGAAGGGATTCTTGATATCTTTGAAACTGTTGCTGTGGCAACGCATCAAACTTTAATATTCTTGTTTGATGCTTTTGATGCTCTGAGTCAATATGGCAAGCCGTTTTAACATTTAATCATTTTAACCTAGTAGTCCTCTTTTTCATGCTACTAGTACTTATTTTTTAGATACTAGTATCTATTCCATTAAGTAATAGTACTTATTCATTAGCGACTAGTGCTTATTCTTTAGTACTAGTGCCTATTCTTTAGATAGTAGTGCTTATTCTTTAGATATTCTTTTGAATACGTATTAGTAGCTAATGAATAAGTACTGGTATCTATTTAATAGGTACTAGTATGTAATGACTTAGAACTAGTATTTATTGAATAAATACTAGTATCTATTAATAGGTGCTATTATCTAAAATGTCATTTTCTCTCTCTCTCTCTCTCTGAGCCAATATGGCAAGCCGTTTTAACATTTAATCATTTTAACATACTAGTCTCTATTTTCATGCTACTAGTACTTATTTTTTAGATATTAGTATCTATTCCATTAAGTACTAGTACTTATTCATTAGCGACTAATGCTTATTCTGTTTAGAATATTCAAAGTGCTTATTCAATTTGTATGCTTATTTATATTTTCAGAGCAGAAAATCCGATTTTTCTGCTTATTCAATATTGCATCTAAAATGTGACTTGACGTGTGTGTGTGTGTGTGTGTGTGTGTGTGTGTGTGTGTGTGTGTGTGTGTGTGTGTGTGTGTGTGTGTGTGTGTTTGTGCGTGTGTGTGTGTTTGTGTGTGTGTGTGTGTGTGTGTGTGTGTGTGAGAGAGAGATTGGCCCTCATTTATCAAAAGTGCGTACACCAAATTTCGAGCGTACACCTGGCGTACACCCTAAACCACGGTGACTTTGAGATTTATCAATATGGACGTTGCCGTACGGCACGCTCAAATCCCACGCCAGCTCAGGAGGTGGTGTACGCACGTTTGAGTTAGTGCGGAAACGCGCAGAAACACAATTCCTAACACCACAAAATGCGCTGACAAACTAAAACATATGCAAAAAAAACAACAACAACAACATAGGCTAATTATAAACTTCAGTGTAAAAATCTGTCACAAAGAACCGGCAAAAGTAATGATTATGAATATGTAAAATATAGCAAGGAGATATTTTAATTGTTTATTAATAAAGAAGTGTTTTCTTTGTGTCGGCTGCAAAGATGAAGTTGAGATGCTGAATCGCGATCTTCGCAGTAGTGAACGCGCCAGAGAGAAATGCACATTTCAGATTACATAAGCAGAGAGCAGTCTGCAGTCTGTTTTCTTTCGTTTTGAATTGTTCTGTTTAAAAGTAGACATGTCTGAGGCACCTTATATGCTGAGTTTCGGTTTATTTATGAGATGAGCTCAGTTCACGCGTCCTCCGTTTCATATCATCTGCTATTTACTTTCCTATTTGTTAAATCCAGGTAGGCCTAATTGGTTGACGAAACATTGTTTAAAATTAAGATACAATTAATACAAAACGAAATTCAGTTTAAAGAAAGGTTTTGTGCTTTATGTTTGATGTCTCTGTGAAAGTTTTTAAATATATTTTAGTGCCGCTTTTAGAGCGCTCATGTCCGTATCATTGTTTTTTCCTCATAAATGCGAACACGAATAATAATAAGAATAAGAATATTACAAATGGACATGCAATTATTAATGTGAATGAATGGTAGGCTACTCCACATCACATCATCATCACTATTGTACATGATACGATATTAAATGCTAATTGTTTCAAAACACGTGCTGTAAAATAATGCATTATGATAGGTCATTTGATCTCCAGGTCGGAGAAGTTTCTCTTCTTTGCCGTCTTCCGTGTGTCCATGGTGTAAAATGAGGGCGTGGGGGAAGCGGAGACTTGAATATTTAGAGGCGTGTTATTCTAATGACGATCGTTTTCAGCCACTGCATTTATCAAGGACAGGTATTGCGTACACCAGGATTTCAAAGGTACGCACAGCTTCATACATCAGGCGTTGAGAGGAGTGTAAGCATAATCTTACGCCAACATATACGCCCGTTTCTACGCAAGAATGATAAATGAGGGCCATTGTGTCTGTTACAGTGACAAGAGTTTTTAAGCCTTGTCTTTTTGGATATATATATATTTTTTATAAAAAAAAAAAGTGCATACAACCCATGTATTTCAAATGTATTGTTTGCTTTAAATTAAATTAAGATTGTATGTTTGGTAATTGAACCTAAATAAATGTAAAATGAATGTGCTATATTTCAGATCAATATATTTGTTTTCCTTCATTTTAATCAACACTAACTTTATTCTCACCTGAATTATAAATAACTTATTTCTGTATAAAATAAAAAATCCCGAATAATCCAGACCAACCAGAGCACACTATTTCTACAACATCATCAGTGCTGAAGCGGGACTACCAGAGCCGTTCGGCAGATAGCGAGCAGATATTTTGTGTCATGTCGTGCACAATAACCCTAAAGGCACCAGGGTTGCGGTGCCACCGGCTTGGGCCCGTAATCGCTGCTTGCAGCTATATTTATTCTTCTTCTTCTTCTTCTCCGCAATGAATCGCATTTTTGAGGGCCTAAACATGCACGAAAACTCACGAAAATTTGCACACGCGTCAGAACTGGCGAAAATTTACATCTGATATGCGTTTCAAAATTGGGCGGGCCAAAATGGCTCGATAGCGCCACCTATAAAGGTTCAACGGAGTGCGCCTCGCGTTACGTTTCACGTACGTGTACGAAATTCGGTACATACATGTAATGGCCCAATACCTACAAAAAAGTCTCTTGGAGTGTAGCCCTAAACACAACAGGAAGTCAGCCATTTTGAACTTCCTCTCAGATTTTTGTGCAGTTTTTGCCATTTTCAGGCCTCGTACTTTAACGAACTCCTCCTACAGTTTTAATCTGATCATCTTCAAATTTGGTGAGTGTAATCTTAAGGTCTTTGCGACGTTAAATTGCGAAGATCTTGAGTTTTCGTTGAAGGGCGTGTCCTCGGCGGCCTGACAAATTTTGATGTTTCGCCATGAAACAGGAAGTTGCTGTAACTCAGGCAAACAATGTCCAATCTGCCCCAAACTTCACATGTTTGATAAGAGTTCTGTCCTGAACACATGTGCATGCTGATATTCAGTTACAGTCATAGCGCCACCTGCTGGCAACAGGAAGTGACATGTTTAACACTTTTGTGGACTCCTGATAACATATAAAAAAGTGCCAGCAAGTGTTAAACATGCTAACAACATACTTGAAACATGCTAAAACATGCTAGCAAGCACTTAGCTAAGTGCTAAAGCATGCTATTACTGCAATTCAATAGGAATTTGCTGTAACTCAGGTATGGAATGTCCAATCTGCCCCAAACTTCACACGTTTGATAAGAGTTCTGTCCTGAACACATGTCCATGCTCATATTCAGTTACAGTCATAGCGCCACCTGCTGGCAACAGGAAGTGACATGTTTAACACTTTTATGGACTCCTAATAACATATAAAAAAGTGCCAGCAAGTGCTAAACATGCTATCAACATACTTGAAACATGCTAAAACATGCTAGCAAACACTTAGCTAAGTGCTAAAGCATGCTATTACTGCAACTAAATAGTAATTTGCTGTAATTCAGGTATGGAATGTCCAATCTGCCCCAAACTTCACACGTTTGATAAGAGTTCTGTCCTGAACACATGTCCATGCTCATATTCAGTTACAGTCATAGCGCCACCTGCTGGCAACAGGAAGTGACATGTTTAACACTTTTGTGGACTCCTAATAACATATAAAAAAGTGCCAGCAAGTGCTAAACATGCTATCAACATACTTGAAACATGCTAAAACATGCTAGCAAACACTTAGCTAAGTGCTAAAGCATGCTATTACTGCAATTCAATAGGAATTTGCTGTAATTCAGGTATGGAATGTCCAATCTGCCCCAAACTTCACACGTTTGATAAGAGTTCTGTCCTGAACACATGTCCATGCTCATATTCAGTTACAGTCATAGCGCCACCTGCTGGCAACAGGAAGTGACATGTTTAACACTTTTGTGGACTCCTAATAACATATAAAAAAGTGCCAGCAAGTGCTAAACATGCTATCAACATACTTAAAACATGCTAAAACATGCTAGCAAACACTTAGCTAAGTGCTAAAGCATGCTATTACTGCAACTAAATAGTAATTTGCTGTAACTTCGAACCCCGAAACCCCGAAACTTCACACATTTGATAAGAGTCCTGCCCTGAACACATCTACATTACAATTTTCAGTTATAGTAATAGCGCCACCTACTGGCAACAGGAAGTGACATGTTTAACAGTGTGATGCAGTACTGGCAACATAGTAAATATGCCATTGAGTTATAAACATGTTATAAACATGTTAAAACATGCTAGCAATTCTTAGCTAAGTGCTAAAGCATGCTAATGAAATGATACAGGAAGTTGTTGTTACTTAAGAAGGCAATGTCCAATCTGCCCCAAACTTCACACATTTGATAAGAGTCCTGCCCTGAACACATCTACATGACAATATTCAGTTATAGTAATAGCGCCACCTACTGGCAACAGGAAGTGACATGTTTAACAGTGTGATGCAGTACTGGCAACATAGTAAATATGCCATTGAGTTATAAACATGTTATAAACATGTTAAAACATGCTAGCAATTCTTAGCTAAGTGCTAAAGCATGCTAATGAAATAAAACAGGAAGTTGTTGTTACTTAAGAAGGCAATGTCCAATCTGCCCCAAACTTCACACGTTTGATAAGAGTCCTGCCCTGAACACATCTACATGAAAATATTCAGTTATAGTAATAGCGCCACCTACTGGCAACAGGAAGTGACATGTTTAACAGTGTGATGCAGTACTGGCAACATAGTAAAAATGCCATTGAGTTATAAACATGTTATAAACATGTTAAACATGCTAGCAATTCTTAGCTAAGTGCTAAAGCATGCTAATGCTATGAAACAGGAAGTTGTTTTTACTTAAGAAGGCAAAGTTCAATCTGCCCCAAACTTCACATGTTTGATAAGAGTTCTGTCCTGAACACATGTGCATGCTCATATTCAGTTACAGTCATAGCGCCACCTGCTGGCAACAGGAAGTGACATGTTTAACAGCATGCTATTATACCCATAATAAAGGACATTTTTGTAACTGACTTTGACATACTCCCACTATATTTATCTACTTAAATGCACATTGCCCACCATGGTCTGTCTTCCTAAAGCCACCGGGTGGCGATGGCACGGGTGCGAGGGCCCTTTCAATGCTGCTTGCAGCTTTAATTATTATTATTCTTCTTCTTCTCCGCAATGAATCGCATTTTTGAGGGCCTAAACATACACGAAAACTCACGAAAATTTGCACACGCGTCAGAACTGGCGAAAATTTACATCTGATATGCGTTTCAAAATTGGGCGGGGCAAAATGGCTCGATAGCGCCACCTATAAAGGTTCAACGGAGTGCGCCTCGCGTTACGTTTCACGTACGTGTACGAAATTCGGTACATACATGTAATGGCCCAATACCTACAAAAAAGTCTCTTGGAGCGTAGCCCTAAACACAACAGGAAGTCAGCCATTTTGAACTTCCTCTCAGATTTTTGTGCAGTTTTTGCCATTTTCAGGCCTCGTACTTTAACGAACTCCTCCTACAGTTTTAATCTGATCATCTTCAAATTTGGTGAGTGTAATCTTAAGGCCTATGCAACGTTAAATTGCGAAGATCTTGAGTTTTCGTCAAAGGGCGTGTCCTCGGCGGCCTGACAAATTTTGATGTTTCGCCATGAAACAGGAAGTTGCTGTAACTCAGGCAAACAATGTCCAATCTGCCCCAAACTTCACACGTTTGATAAGAGTCCTGTCCCGAACACATATCCATCCTCAAATTCAGTTACAGTCATAGCGCCACCTGCTGGCAACAGGAAGTGACATGTTTAACACTGTTGTGGACTACTAATAACATATAAAAAAGTGCCAGCAAGTGCTAAACATGCTAGCAACATACTAGAAACATGCTAAAACATGCTAGCAAACACTTAGCTAAGTGCTAAAGCATGCTAATGAAATGAAACAGGAAGTTGTTGTTACTTAAGAAGACAATGTCCAATCTGCCCCAAACTTCACACATTTGATAAGAGTCCTGCCCTAAACATCTACATGACAATTATCAGCTATAGTAATAGCGCCACCTACTGGCAACAGGAAGTGACATGTTTAACAGTGTGATGCAGTACTGGCAACATAGTAAATATGCCATTGAGTTATAAACATGGTATAAACATGTTAAAACATGCTAGCAATTCTTAGCTAAGTGCTAAAGCATGCTAATGAAATGAAACAGGAAGTTGTTGTTACTTAAGAAGGCAATGTCCAATCTGCCCCAAACGTCACACATTTGATAAGAGTCCTACCCTGAACACATCTACATGACAATATTCAGTTATAGTAATAGCGCCACCTACTGGCAACAGGAAGTGACATGTTTAACAGTGTGATGCAGTACTGGCAACATAGTAAATATGCCATTGAGTTATAAACACGTTATAAACATGTTAAAACATGCTAGCAATTCTTAGCTAAGTGCTAAAGCATGCTAATGAAATGAAACAGGAAGTTGTTGTTACTTAAGAAGGCAATGTCCAATCTGCCCCAAACTTCACACGTTTGATAAGAGTCCTGCCCTGAACACATCTACATGAAAATTTTCAGTTATAGTAATAGCGCCACCTACTGGCAACAGGAAGTGACATGTTTAACAGTGTGATGCAGTACTGGCAACATAGTAAATATGCCATTGAGTTATAAACATGTTATCAACATGTTAAACATGCTAGAAATTCTTAGCTAAGTGCTAAAGCATGCTAATGCTATGAAACAGGAAGTTGTTTTAACTTAAGAAGGCAAAGTTCAATCTGCCCCAAACTTCACATGTTTGATAAGAGTTCTGTCCTGAACACATGTGCATGCTCATATTCAGTTACAGTCATAGCGCCACCTGCTGGCAACAGGAAGTGACATGTTTAACAGCATGCTATTATCCCCAGAATAAATTACATTTTTGTAACTGACTTTGACATACTCCCACTATATTTATCTACTTAAATGCACATAGCCCACCGTGCTCTGTCTTCCTAAAGCCACCGGGTGGCGATGGAACGGGTGCGAGGGCCCTTTCAATGCTGCTTGCAGCTTTAATTAGGGCCCAAGCCCTAAGGGCGAAGGCCCTATTGTTTTCCTAAGGATTATTTATTATTATTATTATTATTTTTTTACTACCTTTTAGACACTTTTGGAGGCCTTAACATGCTCAAAACCTCCTGAAACTTTGCACACATGTCAGAACCCGCGGCCATCAGGGCCGGGCAGAAGCTGGTACCCGGGCGTGGCAGGGGGGCTCGACAGCGCCCCCTGGAACGGGGTCCGAAAAAATGGTCCATAAATCAAACACGCTTGCATGTAATAATATGAAACTCGGTACACATGTAGATCTCATCGTTTCATATATACTTCGCACTCTAACTTTTTACCCCAGCCCAACAGGAAGTCGGCTATTAAGGGTTGTTTGGAAAACGCATGCAATGGAATGTGAAACACTCCTCCTAGAGAATTCAAACACACGGCACGAAACTCGGTGTGCATGAAGTCAAGACACTGAGGATGAAAAATTGCCAGGGGATTTTTGATATCTCGAACGGTTTGGCCGTGGCGAGGAAACGAAATTATGGCGAGAAACGTGAAACAGGAAGTGTGTTATAACTACTGCATACATTAACTAATCTTGATGAAACTTCAGCAGTGTGTTCGTTGTAAGAGCCCGATCACATGGATGTGACTATTGTCAGTCAAAGTTATAGCGCCACCAACTGGCAGCAGGAAGTGTGTCACTTTCAAAATGCTTTTAAATCACCCTCTTATTTTTACCCGATTTACTTCAAACTTCATGTGCATAATGTAGACACATGCCAGATGTAGACCTGTGAAAGGATTGTTGATATCTTAGATGCTGTTGCCGTGACAATGCATCAAACTTTAATATTCTTTTTGGATACTTTTGAGACTCTCAGCGCACCTTTGGGGCCCTTAACGTGCTCAAAAACTCTTGAATCTTTGCACACGGGTCAGAACCCGCGGCCATCAGGGCCGGGCTGAAGCTGGTACCCGGGCGTGCCAGGGGGCTCGACAGCGCCCCCTGGAACGGGGTCCGAAAACTTGGTCCATAAATCAAACACGCTTGCATGTAATAATATGAAACTTGGTACACATATAGATCTCATCGATTCATATATCCTTTGTACTTTTACTTTTTACCCCAGCCCAACAGGAAGTCGGCTATTATGGTTTGTTTGAAAGCGTATGCCCCTGGAATTCGATATACTACTCCTAGAGAATTCAACCAATCGCCACGAAACTCAGTCAGCATGAAGTCAAGACATTGAGGATGAAAAATTGCCAGGGGATTTTTGATATCTCGAACAGTTTGGCCGTGGCGAGGAAACGAATTTATGGCGAATAATGGAAACAGGAAGTGTGTTATAACTTCTGCATACATTAACTGATCTTGATGAAACTTCAGCAGTGTGTTCGGTGTAAGTGTCCGATCACATGGATGTGACTATTGTGAGTCAAAGTTATAGCGCCACCAACTGGCAGCAGGAAGTGTGTCACTTCCTAAATGCTTTGAAATCACCCTCTTATTTTTACCCAATTTGCTTCAAACTTTATGTGTATAATGTAAACACACGGCAGATGTAGACCTGAGAAAGGATTATTGATATCTTAGATACTGTTGCCGTGGCAATGCATCAAACTTTAATATTCTTGTTTGATGCTTTTGATGCTCTGAGCCAATATGGCAAGCCGTTTTAACATTTAATCATTTTAACCTACTAGTCTCTATTTTCATGCTACTAGTACTTATTTTTTAGATACTAGTATCTATTCCATTAAGTACTAGTACTTATTCATTAGCGACTAGTGCTTATTCTTTAGATACTAGTGCTTATTCTTTAGATATTCTTTTGAATACGTATTAGTAGCTAATGAATAAGTACTAGTATCTTTTAATAGTTACTATTATCTAAAATGTCATTTTCTCTCTCTCTCTCTCTCTCTCTGAGCCAATATGGCAAGCCGTTTTAACATTTAATCATTTTAACCCTCTGAGGTCTGAGGTGTTTTCTGGGTCCTGGAGGTGTTCTGAAATGCTCTGACATTTGTGCTTATTTCTGTTACTTGTGACATTTTCATGGCTAAAGTCTGATTACACCGTATTCAGCACAAACTCTGCTACAGTAATATGTCAGCAGCATGTATGTACAAGTTTTTAGTTTTGAGATAATGACGTTTATGCGTGGTTTGTGAAAAAACAAAAAAACATTTTCACTGAAATAAGGTCATTAAACCCATACTAATTATTTCTTCACAAGAATTTTGAAAATTGTATCATGTGGCCTAGAATATTTGCTTCAAAACTATGTGAAAATCATCGTGACTACTCATTCAGATAAGACAATATAATTGACTTAAAATTTGTAAGACGTGTTTTGTGTAAGAAAGCTTTATGCGGAGGGGCGTTAACAACCCATTAGTATATAGTGTTTTCACACCTGAGAAAGACAAAGGCCCTCCCTAATAGCCTATAAGGTGCTATCAGGTGCTGTCATTGTGAGAAGCCTTGCACAAAGAAGGAGGAGAGACTTAAAAAAGAATGGCTTTTAGATGGTTTGGATTTATTTACAACACAACCAAGTTATTTACAACACAATCAAAAAGATACACAACCAAAGACAAAAAAGCACATTAGTAAAACACACTGATCTAAAGACAGAGACTTGGACAGTCACACAGCTTTGTGCCATTCCTAAAACATATAGGTTACATACCTGTCATCTCCAAGGTGTTTGATTTTTCACCATGTTCATGTACAGAGACTCACGTGAATGTCAGCTGGACTCATCAGTGCTGGTCCCTGTAAAAACCTTTTTTAGAAAACAAAAAAACAGCTGTGAACATGCTGATATTAGGAGAAACTATTTTAGATTTGTCTGGTTCAAATTATGAAATTTACTAAATACATACATATACTACATATATGAACTCCCAATATATGTTGTGCCTTGTAGTTGTAGGCATATGTAGGGCTGCATGAAATAATAACAATAGCCTGTAGCAGCTAGGCAGCCTATAAATCACTAAAAAGTTCAGTAACACTACATTAGAGAAAACTATATGGATTATCATGTTACTTAAAACGTTTCCATTCGTTACAACGTTATGAGATGAGATTGCTGGAGTAAAACCATAAAGCCTAATGATTGGTTTGTTTTGCTTTTCAAACCCACAGCGCGCGTGACTCAAACTCAGCGCATGCAAACATTTACTGAATGCGATCGAGCCGGACCAAACTATGAAACGTTATATTAAATAACGTTTCATAGTTTTTTGGTCCGGCTCGATCGCATATTCTTACATAATTATACATACCTTCGTGTGAGCAGATATCCACAAACACAATAAACACAAGTCTAAACATAATATTCACAATCATACGAGCCTTCTGTATCGTGCTGTTTAATTATCAAACATATGTTTTTATGTATATACATTTAGCATTAGGCTTCATGTTTTACTCCAATCACATTTCATAACGTACATTTTAGTCTGGCACCAGTTTAACTAGTAGCTACAAGTTTATGCAACAATAACATGCTGCTAACATGCTACAAAGACATGTCTTACCTTATAAATCCTTCTTATAATCAAATGTGTTCTTCTAACTCGTCTGATGTAAATCCAAGATAAACAGCACAGCACACGTGAAGAGCAGGACTGAAGACTGAAGTCGCGGATTATCTGTTTTGAGGTCGTTAACAGTTTGCGTTCCTCCACATGGCTCATTAGTATGCGAGCAGCTGTTGCGCGCGGGCGTGGTCACATTAACTTTAATTAGCTCAGGCTGGAGAAACTGTACGTCCTTGCTTTCATACGAATTACTTAAACAGAGAATATTTGTTTTTGATATGATTTACATCATTTAAAAATAGAGACTCAAAGTGTTGTAAAGACATATGTTTCATGTCACAGTGACAAGTATTAGCTGAGTTACAGGTCATGTTCTGTCGCGTTTCAGAATGAGCTTTACATTTAGAGAGACGGCAGAACGCGCATCATGTTCATTTTCTTTATTTTACGAAAAACACAACATTTTGTTTTTATTATGAGTGTACACAAATAAAAGAAGACATTTAACAGTTTTGAATGATGTATAACACTTACATGTAAGATCAAAATCAACAGAGTAATTTGAGTCTCTTTTGCACTGATGAGAAAAAAAGTGAGCAGATCACGGCCGCGTGACGGCCGACCCCAGAGGGTTAACATACTAGTCTCTATTTTCATGCTACTAGTACTTATTTTTTAGATATTAGTATCTATTTCATTAAGTACTAGTACTTATTCATTAGCGACTAGTGCTTATTCTGTTTAGAATATTCAAAGTGCTTATTCAATTTGTATGCTTATTTATATTTTCAGAGCAGAAAATCCGATTTTTCTGCTTATTCAATATTGCATCTAAAATGTAAGTGACTTGACGTGTGTGTGTGTGTGTGTGTGTGTGTGTGTGTGTGTGTGTGTGTGTGTGTGTGTGTTTGTGTGTGTGTGTGTGTGTGTGTGTGTGTGTGTGTGTGTGTGTGTGTGTGTGTGTGTGTGAGAGAGAGAGAGAGATTGTGTCTGTTACAGTGACAAGAGTTTTTAAGCCTTGTCTTTTTGGATATATATATATTTTTTATTAAAAAAAATGTGCATACAACCCATGTATTTTAAATGTATTGTTTGCTTTAAATTAAATTAAGATTGTATATTTGGTAATTGAACCTAAATAAATGTAAAATGAATGTGCTATATTTCAGATCAATATATTTGTGTGTGTGTGTGTGTGTGTGTGTGTGTGTGTGTGAGAGAGAGAGATTGTGTCTGTTACAGTGACAAGAGTTTTTAAGCCTTGTCTTTTTGGATATATATATATTTTTTATTAAAAAAAATGTGCATACAACCCATGTATTCTAAATGTATTGTTTGCTTTAAATTAAATTAAGATTGTATATTTGGTAATTGAACCTAAATAAATGTAAAATGAATGTGCTATATTTCAGATCAATATATTTGTTTTCCTTCATTTTAATCAACACTAACTTTATTCTCATCTGAATTATAAATAACTTATTTCTGTATAAAATAATAAATCCTGAATAATCCAGACCAACCAGAGCACACTATTTCTACAACATCATCAGTGCTGAAGCGGGACTACCAGAGCCGTTCGGCAGATAGCGAGCAGATATTTTGTCACGTCGTGCACAATAACCCTAAAGGGACCAGGGTGGCGGTGCCACCGGCTTTATATATATATATATATATATATATATATATATATATATATATATATATATATATAATATAAATATAGCTGCGAGCAGCGATGAAGGGCCAAAGCCGGCGGTACCGCCACCCTGGTGCACCAGGGTTGCGGTGCCACCGGCTTGGGCCCGTAATCGCTGCTCGCAGCTATATTTATTATTAGGGCCCAAGCCCAAAGGGCGAAGGCCCTATTGTTTTCCTAAGGATTATTAGGGCCCAAGCCCTAAGGGCGAAGGCCCTATTGTTTTCCTAAGGATTATTTATTATTATTCCTCTAATTATTTTTTTACTACCTTTTGGACACTTTTGGAGGCCTTAACATGCTCAAAAACTCCTGAAACTTTGCACACATGTCAGAACCCGCGGCCATCAGGGCCGGGCTGAAGATGGTACCCGGGCGTGGCAGGGGGGCTCGACAGCGCCCCCTGGAACGGGGTCCGAAAACATGGTCCATAAATCAAACACGCTTGCATGTAATAATATGAAACTCGGTACACATGTAGATCTCATCGTTTCATATATACTTCGCACTCTAACTTTTTACCCCAGCCCAACAGGAAGTCGGCTATTTAGGCTTGTTTGGAAAACGCATGCAATGGAATGTGAAACACTCCTCCTAGAGAATTCAAACACACGGCACGAAACTCGGTCAGCGTGAAGTCAAGACAGTGAGGATGAAAGTTTGCGAGGGGATTTTTGATATCTCGAACGGTTTGGCCGTGGCGAGGAAACGAAATTATGGCGAGAAACGTGAAACAGGAAGTGTGTCATAACTACTGCATACATTAACTAATCTTGATGAAACTTCAGCAGTGTGTTCGTTGTAAGAGCCCGATCACATGGATGTGACTATTGTGAGTCAAAGTTATAGCGCCACCAACTGGCAGCAGGAAGTGTGTCACTTTCAAAATGCTTTTAAATCACCCTCTTATTTTTACCCGATTTGCTTCAAACTTCATCTGTATAATGTAAATACACTGCAGATGAAGACCTGTGAAGGGATTCTTGATATCTTTGAAACTGTTGCTGTGGCAACGCATCAAACTTTAATATTCTTGTTTGATGCTTTTGATGCTCGGAGTCAATATGGCAAGCCGTTTTAACATTTAATCATTTTAACCTAGTAGTCTCTTTTTTCATGCTACTAGTACTTATTTTTTAGATACTAGTATCTATTCCATTAAGTAATAGTACTTATTCATTAGCGACTAGTGCTTATTCTTTAGTACTAGTGCCTATTCTTTAGATAGTAGTGCTTATTCTTTAGATATTCTTTTGAATACGTATTAGTAGCTAATGAATAAGTACTGGTATCTATTTAATAGGTACTAGTATGTAATGACTTAGAACTAGTATTTATTGAATAAATACTAGTATCTATTAATAGGTGCTATTATCTAAAATGTCATTTTCTCTCTCTCTCTCTGAGCCAATATGGCAAGCCGTTTTAACATTTAATCATTTTAACATACTAGTCTCTATTTTCATGCTACTAGTACTTATTTTTTAGATATTAGTATCTATTCCATTAAGTACTAGTACTTATTCATTAGCGACTAATGCTTATTCTGTTTAGAATATTCAAAGTGCTTATTCAATTTGTATGCTTATTTATATTTTCAGAGCAGAAAATCCGATTTTTCTGCTTATTCAATATTGCATCTAAAATGTGACTTGACGTGTGTGTGTGTGTGTGTGTGTGTGTGTGTGTGTGTGTG
Source organism: Chrosomus eos (assembly GCA_036326025.1). Taxonomy (NCBI): domain Eukaryota; kingdom Metazoa; phylum Chordata; class Actinopteri; order Cypriniformes; family Leuciscidae; genus Chrosomus; species Chrosomus eos. Next base: position 46,505,401 of record CM070822.1, read on the forward strand.
TGTTTGTGTGTGTGTGTGAGAGAGAGATTGTGTCTGTTACAGTGACAAGAGTTTTTAAGCCTTGTCTTTTTGGATATATATATATTTTTTATAAAAAAAAATGTGCATACAACCCATGTATTTCAAATGTATTGTTTGCTTTAAATTAAATTAAGATTGTATGTTTGGTAATTGAACCTAAATAAATGTAAAATGAATGTGCTATATTTCAGATCAATATATTTGTTTTCCTTCATTTTAATCAACACTAACTTTATTCTCATCTGAATTATAAATAACTTATTTCTGTATAAAATAAAAAATCCCGAATAATCCAGACCAACCAGAGCACACTATTTCTACAACATCATCAGTGCTGAAGCGGGACTACCAGAGCCGTTCGGCAGATAGCGAGCAGATATTTTGTGTCACGTCGTGCACAATAACCCTAAAGGCACCAGGGTGGCGATGCCACCGGCTTTATATATATATATATAAATAAATATAGCTGCGAGCAGCGATGAAGGGCCAAAGCCGGCGGTACCGCCACCCTGGTGCACCAGGGTTGCGGTGCCACCGGCTTGGGCCCGTAATCGCTGCTCGCAGCTATATTTTATTATTATTATTTTTCTTCTACCTTTTGGACACTTTTGGAGGCCTTAACATGCTCAAAAACTCCTGAAACTTTGCACACATGTCAGAACCCGCGGCCATCAGGGCCGGGCTGAAGATGGTACCCGGGCGTGGCAGGGGGGCTCGACAGCGCCCCCTGGAACGGGGTCCGAAAACATGGTCCATAAATCAAACACGCTTGCATGTAATAATATGAAACTCGGTACACATGTAGATCTCATCGTTTCATATATACTTCGCACTCTAACTTTTTACCCCAGCCCAACAGGAAGTCGGCTATTTAGGCTTGTTTGGAAAACGCATGCAAAGGAATGTGAAACACTCCTCCTAGAGAATTCAAACACACGGCACGAAACTCGGTCAGCGTGAAGTCAAGACACTGAGGATGAAAAATTGCCAGGGGATTTTTGATATCTCGAACGGTTTGGCCGTGGCGAGGAAACGAAATTATGGCGAGAAACGTGAAACAGGAAGTGTGTCATAACTACTGCATACATTAACTAATCTTGATGAAACTTCAGCAGTGTGTTCGTTGTAAGAGCCCGATCACATGGATGTGACTATTGTGAGTCAAAGTTATAGCGCCACCAACTGGCAGCAGGAAGTGTGTCACTTTCAAAATGCTTTTAAATCACCCTATTATTTTTACCCGATTTGCTTCAAACTTCATGTGCATAATGTAGACACATGCCAGATGTAGACCTGTGAAAGGATTATTGATATCTTAGACACTGTTGCCATGGCAATGCATCAAACATTAATATTCCTTTTTTTAAGCTTTTTCATGCTTTTTTATGCTTTCGGGCACTTTTGGGGTTCTTAACGTGCTCGAAAACTCTTGAAACTTTGCACACAGGACAAAACCCGCGGCCATCAGGGCCAGGCTGAAGCTGGTACCCGGGCGTGGCAGGGGGGCTCGACAGCGCCCCCTTGAACGGGTCCGACAATTTGGTCCATATATCCAACACGCTTTACCCTATTTGCTTCAAACTTGATGTGTATAATGTAGACACAAGCCAGATGTAGACCTGTGAAAGGATTGTTGATATCTTAGATGCTGTTGCCGTGACAACGCATCAAACTTTAATATTCTTTTTGGATACTTTTGAGATTCTTAGCGCACTTTTGGGGCCCTTAACATGCTCAAAAACTCTTGAAACTTTGCACACGGGTCAGAAACCGCGGCCATCAGGGCCGGGCTGAAGCTGGTACCCGGGCGTGGCAGGGGGCTCGACAGCGCCCCCTGGAACGGGGTCCGAAAACTTGGTCCATAAATCAAACAGGCTTTACCCGATTTGCTTCAAACTTGATGTGTATAATGTAGACACACGCCAGATGTAGACCTGTGAAAGGATTGTTGATATCTTAGATGCTGTTGCCGTGACAACGCATCAAACTTTAATATTCTTTTTGGATACTTTTGAGATTCTTAGCGCACTTTTGGGGCCCTTAACATGCTCAAAAACTCTTGAAACTTTGCACACGGGTCAGAAAACGCGGCCATCAGGGCCGGGCTGAAGCTGGTACCCGGGCGTGGCAGGGGGGCTCGACAGCGCCCCCTGGAACGGGGTCCGAAAACTTGGTCCATAAATCAAACACGCTTGCATGTAATAATATGAAACTCGCTACACATATAGATCTCATCGGTTCATATATCCTTTGTACTTTTACTTTTTACCCCAGCCCAACAGGAAGTCGGCTATTATCGTTTGTTTGGAAGCGTATGCCCCTGGAATTCGATATACTAATCCTAGAGAATTCAACCAATCGCCACGAAACTCGGTGTGCACGAAGTCAAGACATTGAGGATGAAAAATTGCCAGGGGATTTTTGATATCTCGAACGGTTTGGCCGTGGCGAGGAAACGAATTTATGGCGAATAATGGAAACAGGAAGTGTGTTATAACTTCAGCATACATTAACTGATCTTGATGAAACTTCAGCAGTGTGTTCGCTGTAAGAGTCCGATCACATGGATGTGACTATTGTGAGTCAAAGTTATAGCGCCACCAACTGGCAGCAGGAAGTGTGTCACTTCCTAAAGGCTTTGAAATCACCCTCTTATTTTTACCCGATTTGCTTCAAACTTCATCTGTATAATGTAAATACACTGCAGATGAAGACCTGTGAAGGGATTCTTGATATCTTTGAAACTGTTGCAGTGGCAACGCATCAAACTTTAATATTCTTGTTTGATGCTTTTGATGCTCTGAGTCAATATGGCAAGCCGTTTTAACATTTAATCATTTTAACCTACTAGTCTCTTTTTTCATGCTACTAGTACTTATTTTTTAGATACTAGTATCTATTCCATTAAGTAATAGTACTTATTCATTAGCGACTAGTGCTTATTCTTTAGTACTAGTGCCTATTCCTTAGATAGTAGTGCTTATTCTTTAGATATTCTTTTGAATACGTATTAGTAGCTAATGAATAAGTACTGGTATCTATTTAATAGGTACTAGTATGTAATGACTTAGAACTAGTATTTATTGAATAAATACTAGTATCTATTAATAGGTACTATTATCTAAAATGTCATTTTCTCTCTCTCTCTCTCTGAGCCAATATGGCAAGCCATTTTAACATTTAATCATTTTAACATACTACTCTCTATTTTCATGCTACTAGTACTTATTTTTTAGATATTAGTATCTATTCCATTAAGTACTAGTACTTATTCATTAGCAACTAATGCTTATTCTGTTTAGAATATTCAAAGTGCTTATTCAATTTGTATGCTTATTTATATTTTCAGAGCAGAAAATCAGATTTTTCTGCTTATTCAATATTGCATCTAAAAAGTGACTTGACGTGTGTGTGTGTGTGTGTGTGTGTGTGTGTGTGTGTGTGTGTGTGTGTGTGTGTGTGTGTGTGTGTGTGTGTGTGTGTGTTTGTGTGTGTGTGTGTGTGTTTGAGAGAGAGATTGTGTCTGTTACGGTGACAAGAGTTTTTAAGCCTTGTCTTTTTGGATATATATATATATTTTTATAAAAAAAAAAATGTGCATACAACCCATGTATTTTTAATGTATAGTTTGCTTTAAATTAAATTAAGATTGTATGTTTGGTAATTGAACCTAAATAAATGTAAAATGAATGTGCTATATTTCAGATCAATATATTTGTTTTCCTTCATTTTAATCAACACTAACTTTATTCTCATCTGAATTATAAATAACTTATTTCTGTATAAAATAAAAAATCCCGAATAATCCAGACCAACCAGAGCACACTATTTCTACAACATCATCAGTGCTGAAGCGGGACTACCAGAGCCGTTCGGCAGATAGCGAGCAGATATTTTGTGTCACGTCGTGCACAATAACCCTAAAGGCACCAGGGTGGTGATGCCACCGGCTTTATTTATATATATATATATATATATATATATATATATATAATATATATATATATATATATATATATATATATAAATAAATATAGCTGCGAGCAGCGATGAAGGGCCAAAGCCGGCGGTACCGCCACCCTGGTGCACCAGGGTTGCGGTGCCACCGGCTTGGGCCCGTAATCGCTGCTCGCAGCTATATTTAGGGCCCGAGCACCGATGGTGTGAGGACCCTCTTGGAATTGCTCTGTTTATTATTATTATTATTATTATTCTTCTTCTCCGCAATGAATCGCATTTTTGAGGGCCTAAACATGCACAAAAACTCACGAAAATTTGCACACGCGTCAGAACTGGCGAAAATTTACATCTGATATGCGTTTCAAAATTGGGCGGGGCAAAATGGCTCGATAGCGCCACCTATAAAGGTTCAACGGAGTGCGCCTCGCGTTACGTTTCACGTACGTGTACGAAATTCGGTACATACATGTAATGGCCCAATACCTACAAAAAAGTCTCTTGGAGCGTAGCCCTAAACACAACAGGAAGTCAGCCATTTTGAACTTCCTCTCAGATTTTTGTGCAGTTTTTGCCATTTTCAGGCCTCGTACTTTAACGAACTCCTCCTACAGTTTTAATCTGATCATCTTCAAATTTGCTGAGTGTAATCTTAAGGCCTTTGCGACGTTAAATTGCGAAGATCTTGAGTTTTCGTCGAAGGGCGTGTCCTCGGCGGCCTGACAAATTTTGATGTTTCGCCATGAAACAGGAAGTTGCTGTAACTCAGGCAAACAATGTCCAATCTGCCCCAAACTTCACACGTTTGATAAGAGTTCTGTCCTGAACACATGTCCATGCTCATATTCAGTTACAGTCACAGCGCCACCTGCTGGCAACAGGAAGTGACATGTTTAACACTGTTGTGGACTCCTGATAACATATAAAAAAGTGCCAGCAAGTGTTAAACATGCTAACAACATACCTGAAACATGCTAAAACATGCTAGCAAGCACTTAGCTAAGTGCTAAAGCATGCTATTACTGCAATTCAATAGGAAGTTGCTGTAACTCAGGTATGGAATGTCCAATCTGCCCCAAACTTCACACGTTTGATAAGAGTTCTGTCCTGAACACATGTCCATGCACATAATCAGTTACAGTCACAGCGCCACCTGCTGGCAACCGGAAGTGACATGTTTAACACTGTTGTGGACTCCTAATAACATATAAAAAAGTGCCAGCAAGTGCTAAACATGCTATCAACATACTTGAAAGATGCTAAAACATGCTAGCAAACACTTAGCTAAGTGCTAAAGCATGCTATTACTGCAATTAAATAGTAATTTGCTGTAACTCAGGCATGGAATGTCCAATCTGCCCAAACTTCACACATGTGATAAGAGTCCTGCCCTGAACACATCTACATGAGAATATTCAGTTATAGTAATAGCGCCACCTACTGGCAACACGAAGTGACATGTTTAACACTGTGATGCAGTACTAGCAACATAGTAAATATGCCATTGAATTATAAACATGTTATAAACATGTTAAAACATGCTAGCAATTCTTAGCTAAGTGCTAAAGCATGCTAATGAAATGAAACAGGAAGTTGTTGTTACTTAAGAAGCCAATGTCCAATCTGCCCCAAACTTCACACATTTGATAAGAGTCCTGCCCTGAACACATCTACATGACAATATACAGTTATAGTAATAGCGCCACCTACTGGCAACAGGAAGTGACATGTTTAACAGTGTGATGCAGTACTGGCAACATAGTAAATATGCCATTGAGTTATAAACATGTTAAAACATGCTAGCAATTCTTAGCTAAGTGCTAAAGCATGCTAATGAAATGAAACAGGAAGTTGTTGTTACTTAATAAGGCAATGTCCAATCTGCCCCAAACTTCACACATTTGATAAGAGTCATGCCCTGAACACATCTACATGAGAATATTCAGTTATAGTAATAGCGCCACCTACTGGCAACACGAAGTGACATGTTTAACACTGTGATGCAGTACTAGCAACATAGTAAATATGCCATTGAATTATAAACATGTTATAAACATGTTAAAACATGCTAGCAATTCTTAGCTAAGTGCTAAAGCATGCTAATGAAATGAAACAGGAAGTTGTTGTTACTTAAGAAGACAATGTCCAATCTGCCCCAAACTTCACACATTTGATAAGAGTCCTGCCCTGAACACATCTACATGACAATATTCAGTTATAGTAATAGCGCCACCTACTGGCAACAGGAAGTGACATGTTTAACAGTGTGATGCAGTACTGGCAACATAGTAAATATGCCATTGAGTTATAAACATGTTATAAACATGTTAAACATGCTAGCAATTCTTAGCTAAGTGCTAAAGCATGCTAATGCTATGAAACAGGAAGTTGTTTTTACTTAAGAAGGCAAAGTTCAATCTGCCCCAAACTTCACATGTTTGATAAGAGTTCTGTCCTGAACACATGTGCATGCTCATATTCAGTTACAGTCATAGCGCCACCTGCTGGCAACAGGAAGTGACATGTTTAACAGCATGCTATTATACCCATAATAAAGGACATTTTTGTAACTGACTTTGACATACTCCCACTATATTTATCTACTTAAATGCACATTGCCCACCGTGGTCTGTCTTCCTAAAGCCACCGGGTGGCGATGGCACGGGTGCGAGGGCCCTTTCAATGCTGCTTGCAGCTTTAATTATTATTCTTCTTCTTCTTCTCCGCAATGAATCGCATTTTTGAGGGCCTAAACATGCACGAAAACTCACGAAAATTTGCACACGCGTCAGAACTGGCGAAAATTTACATCTGATATGCGTTTCAAAATTGGGCGGGGAAAAATGGCTCGATAGCGCCACCTATAAAGGTTCAACGGAGTGCGCCTCGCGTTACGTTTCACGTACGTGTACGAAATTCGGTACATACATGTAATGGCCCAATACCTACAAAAAAGTCTCTTGGAGCGTAGCCCTAAACACAACAGGAAGTCAGCTATTTTGAACTTCCTCTCAGATTTTTGTGCAGTTTTTGCCATTTTCAGGCCTCGTACTTTAACGAACTCCTCCTACAGTTTTAATCTGATCATCTTCAAATTTGGTGAGTGTAATCTTAAGGCCTTTGCGACGTTAAATTGCGAAGATCTTGAGTTTTCGTCGAAGGGCGTGTCCTCGGCGGCCTGACAAATTTCGATGTTTCGCCATGAAACAGGAAGTTGCTGTAACTCAGGCAAACAATGTCCAATCTGCCCCAAACTTCACACGTTTGATAAGAGTTCTGTCCCGAACACATATCCATCCTCAAATTCAGTTACAGTCATAGCGCCACCTGCTGGCAACAGGAAGTGACATGTTTAACACTGTTGTGGACTACTAATAACATATAAAAAAGTGCCAGCAAGTGCTAAACATGCTAGCAACATACTAGAAACATGCTAAAACATGCTAGCAAACACTTAGCTAAGTGCTAAAGCATGCTAATGCAATGAAACAGGAAGTTGTTGTTACTTAAGAAGGCAATGTCCAATCTGCCCCAAACTTCACACATTTGATAAGAGTCCTGCCCTGAACACATCTACATGACAATTTTCACCTATAGTAATAGCGCCACCTACTGGCAACAGGAAGTGACATGTTTAACATTGTGATGCAGTACTGACAACATAGTAAATATGCCATTGAGTTATAAACATGTTATAAACATGTTAAAACATGCTAGCAATTCTTAGCTAAGTGCTAAAGCATGCTAATGAAATGAAACAGGAAGTTGTTGTTACTTAAGAAGGCAATATCCAATCTGCCCCAAACTTCACACATTTGATAAGAGTCCGGCCCTGAACACATCTACATGACAATATTCAGTTATAGTAATAGCGCCACCCACTGGCAACAGGAAGTGACATGTTTAACAGTGTGATGCAGTACTGGCAACATAGTAAATATGCCATTGAGTTATAAACGTTACAAACATGTTAAAACATGCTAGCAATTCTTAGCTAAGTGCTAAAGCATGCTAATGAAATGAAACAGGAAGTTATTGTTACTTAAGAAGACAATGTCCAAACTGCCCCAAACTTCACACATTTGATAAGAGTCCTGCCCTAAACACATCTACATGACAATTATCAGCTATAGTAATAGCGCCACCTACTGGCAACAGGAAGTGACATGTTTAACAGTGTGATGCAGTACTGGCAACATAGTAAATATGCCATTGAGTTATAAACATGTTATAAACATGTTAAAACATGCTAGCAATTCTTAGCTAAGTGCTAAAGCATGCTAATGAAATGAAACAGGAAGTTGTTGTTACTTAAGAAGGCAATGTCCAATCTGCCCCAAACTTCACACATTTGATAAGAGTCCTGCCCTGAACACATCTACATGACAATATTCAGTTATAGTAATAGCGCCACCTACTGGCAACAGGAAGTGACATGTTTAACAGTGTGATGCAGTACTGGCAACATAGTAAATATGCCATTGAGTTATAAACATGTTATAAACATGTTAAAACATGCTAGCAATTGTTAGCTAAGTGCTAAAGCATGCTAATGAAATGAAACAGGAAGTTGTTGTTACTTAAGAAGGCAATGTCCAATCTGCCCCAAACTTCACACATTTGATAAGAGTCCTGCCCTGAACACATCTACATGACAATATTCAGTTATAGTAATAGCGCCACCTACTGGCAACAGGAAGTGACATGTTTAACACTGTGATGCAGTACTAGCAACATATTAAATATGCCATTGAATTATAAACGTAACAAACATGTTAAAACATGCTAGCAATTCTTAGCTAAGTGCTAAAGCATGCTAATGAAATGAAACAGGAAGTTGTTGTTACTTAAGAAGACAATGTCCAAACTGCCCCAAACTTCACACATTTGATAAGAGTCCTGCCCTAAACACATCTACATGACAATTATAAGCTATAGTAATAGCGCCACCTACTGGCAACAGGAAGTGACATGTTTAACAGTGTGATGCAGTACTGGCAACATAGTAAATATGCCATTGAGTTATAAACATGTTATAAACATGTTAAAACATGCTAGCAATTGTTAGCTAAGTGCTAAAGCATGCTAATGAAATGAAACAGGAAGTTGTTGTTACTTAAGAAGGCAATGTCCAATCTGCCCCAAACTTCACACGTTTGATAAGAGTCCTGCCCTGAACACATCTACATGACAATATTCAGTTATAGTAATAGTGCCACCTACTGGCAACAGGAAGTGACATGTTTAACAGTGTGATGCAGTACTGGCAACATAGAAAATATGCCATTGAGTTATAAACATGTTATCAACATGTTAAACATGCTAGAAATTCTTAGCTAAGTGCTAAAGCATGCTAATGCTATGAAACAGGAAGTTGTTTTTACTTAAGAAGGCAAAGTTCAATCTGCCCCAAACTTCACATGTTTGATAAGAGTTCTGTCCTGAACACATGTGCATGCTCATATTCAGTTACAGTCATAGCGCCACCTGCTGGCAACAGGAAGTGACATGTTTAACAGCATGCTATTATCCCCATAATAAATGACATTTTTGTAACTGACTTTGACATACTCCCACTATATTTATCTACTTAAATGCACATAGCCCACCGTGCTCTGTCTTCCTAAAGCCACCGGGTGGCGATGGCACGGGTGCGAGGGCCCTTTCAATGCTGCTTGCAGCTTTAATTATTAGGGCCCAAGCCCTAAGGGCGAAGGCCCTATTGTTTTCCTAAGGATTATTTATTATTCTTCTTCTTCTAATTATTTTTTTACTACCTTTTGGACACTTTTGGAGGCCTTAACATGCTCAAAAACTCCTGAAACTTTGCACACATGTCAGAACCCGCGGCCATCAGGGCCGGGCTGAAGATGGTACCCGGGCGTGGCAGGGGGGCTCGACAGCGCCCCCTGGAACGGGGTCCGAAAACATGGTCCATAAATCAAACACGCTTGCATGTAATAATATGAAACTCGGTACACATGTAGATCTCATCGTTTCATATATACTTCGCACTCTAACTTTTTACCCCAGCCCAACAGGAAGTCGGCTATTTAGGCTTGTTTGGAAAACGCATGCAAAGGAATGTGAAACACTCCTCCTAGAGAATTCAAACACACGGCACGAAACTCGGTCAGCGTGAAGTCAAGACATTGAGGATGAAAGTTTGCGAGGGGATTTTTGATATCTTGAACGGTTTGGCCGTGGCGAGGAAACGAAATTATGGCGAGAAACGTGAAACGGGAAGTGTGTCATAACTACTGCATACATTAACTAATCTTGATGAAACTTCAGCAGTGTGTTCGTTGTAAGAGCCCGATCACATGGATGTGACTATTGTGAGTCAAAGTTATAGCGCCACCAACTGGCAGCAGGAAGTGTGTCACTTTCAAAATGCTTTGAAATCACCCTCTTATTTTTACCCGATTTGCTTCAAACTTCATCTGTATAATGTAAATACACGGCAGATGAAGACCTGTGAATGGATTCTTGATATCTTTGAAACTGTTGCTGTGGCAATCCATCAAACTTTAATATTCTTTTTGGATGCTTTTGAGACTCTTAGCATGCCTGAAATTGCTTAAAATTGCATGAAACTCGACAGACAGATCATATTTATTAGCCAGGTGACATGTGCATAGTTTCAGAAATGGGCGTGGTGCAGGGACTCAGTAGCGCCACCTTTTGACAAAAGTGGGGGGGTTAGTTTCATCTAGAGTTACAAAAATCTGTATTTATATAGTTCTCCTCCAGCCAGACAACTTTCTAATTTACAGTCATTAGCAATAACCAAGAGGAAGTCAGATATTTTGGTTTGAATATGGTCATTTCTCTCTGAGCCTACGTCTCTGTGACTGCTCTCTGTGTGTGTGTGTCTGTGAGTGTGGGAAGGGGGAGGGGGAGTGGGGCTATGCGCCTGCTCTCTGTGTGTGTGTCTGTGAGTGTGGGGAGGGGGAGGGGGAGTGGGGCTAGATTAACCATTTCACTGCTGTGTGGTTTGGCCTTCATTAAAAAAGGAAATAAATGTCTTAAGCCTTGTATTTTTTAAATACGTTTTTTTAATAAAGTAAAGGCATATAACAGACATGCTGCATTTAAATTTTTTTAATAAAACATTGTTTTTTATGTTTTTCAAGCCATTTGATTTATGAGGACTTTTGAAATGTCCTCATAAACCACCCATAAGTTGTAATACCAGTGTAATACACGTCATTATACAAATTTGTGTCCTCATAAATCACATAAACCAACCCACACAAACCAACCCACACACATACACACACACACACACACACACACACACACACACACACACACACACACACACACACCAAATTGACGGTGGGTGGCAATGGTATATTTAAAAGTGCATAATTGTAATATCTGCAAGGCACCCCTAGTCCAGTCTTATTAAATGTATGCTTCATCTTTCATTTTAATTTGTAAATTTGATCAATAAATTCAATTATTTAGAATAATAAGATACTATATGGCTGTTACCCTAGGTAGGGCTGATCAAATTACATCATTTACATTGAAAAATAACAATGCATTAAAAGATGTTATGAGATTGTTTTAAATATGAGTCAATTAAAAATCGTTGGAAAGAATGATACTTTTAAACATAACACTGAACCGTCACTAGGTGTCGCCAGGCTACCGTCTTAATGAGCGAGTCATTGATTCATTCGTTCAAACGATTCGTTCGAACGACTGAGTCATTCATGAATGAGACAGGTATGGATTGGTCATTGAATCTAGGGTTTGCGATGTCTACCAATTTGGCATCAGACGATGTGTACAGTGAAACATCGCGATGGACGATGATATCGGGAGGAGGGGCGGGGCTAACGTTTTAATTTTTCACTTAAGCAATAAGCCCCGCAAAGCCTTGTTTTACAGTGGATTTAGAACAGCTAAGGGGCGTAGGCACAACGCGGAGATATTTTCCTCTACATCTCATCAGCCATTTTGATTTCGGCACGCTCTGAGTCTGCAGCAGCTGACCACTAGGAGCGAATGTACATGATGTACAATGTACACGTGACAGAGCAGCCAGATCCAGACTGTGCTTTCGCGCTGTGGCTGGCGCTGAGCCAGAGACAGACGCGTTCAGTGCTTGTCATATTATATCACAACTATTCAGTGTTTTTAACCACATAATGTTTATTTTAGGTTTCAGACATTTAAATGCATATAATTTATAGCAAAACAATACATTTATAGTTTGTAAAATACACAATGGTGTCTATGGAAGCAGCAATAACAACCCATTCAAATATATTTGCAGACAGATTTTATTCATATCAGACACACAGTGTAAGGAACTATAAAGTTAACTCTATTCTTCTCCCAGTTCACCGGCCATGTATTTCGGGAGAAACTGTTTTTTAAACGACAAAACAAACTCACTTACACACATTTGAGAATCAGAATAGAAGATAGTTGATGACATGGTAACCAGGTTTGTTAATATTTATAAATAAAAGCGCTAACGTTACATGTCATACAGCGCTATTTTGGCTGTGGTGAATCACGTGCCAAGCATGACGCGTCACCATGGAAACATGGGGGGGGGGGGGGGGTCGCGATGCTGGCTTAACTATGATATCGTCTATCGGCACAACCCTAATTGAATCTTTGAGTAAACCAATTTGTCCAAAATGCTGAATCATTCAGTAATGAGAAAACATGTTGCTGTGAGATGCGCAATGGTTCTGCTGTGATCTTTGTTTAACTATTTTCGCTGCTGAAACAGAAAAACCGTCAATATTGCATCTAAAATGTAAGTGACTTGACGTGTGTGTGTGTGTGTGTGTGTGTGTGTGTGTGTGTGTGTGTGTGTGTGTGTGTGTGTGAGAGAGAGAGTGTGTCTGTTACAGTGAAAAGAGTTTAACCCTTTAAGGCAGTGGATCTCAATCCTGGTCCTAGGGAGCCACTGCTCTGCATAGTTTGTATGTCTCCCTCATTTAACACACCTGATTCAGATCATCAGCTCGTTAGGAAAGAGCTTTATTAACTGAAGTGGGTGTGTCAGATAAAGGAGACATATAAAATGTGCAGAGCAGTGGCACCCATAGGACCAAGATTGAGAACCACTGCTTTAAGGCCTTGTCTTTTTTGGATATATCTTCTTTTTTTTTATGTGCATACAACCCATATATTTTAAATGTATTGTTTGCTTTAAATTAAATTAAGATTGTATGTTTGGTAATTGAACCTAAATAAATTTAAAATTAATGTGCTATATTTCAGATCAATATAATTGTTTTCTTTCATTTTAATCAACACTAACTTTATTCTCTATCTGTATTATAAATAACTTATTTCTGCATAAATTAAAAAATCCCCAATAATCCAGACCAACCAGAGCGCACTAATTCTACAACATCATCAGTGCTGAAGCGGAACTACCAGAGCGGTTCGGCAGATAGCGAGCAGATATTTTGTGTCACGTCGTGCACAATAACGCTAAAGGCACCAGGCTGGCGGTGCCACCGGCTTGGGCCCGTAATCGCTGCTCGCAGCTATATTTAGGGCCCAAGCCCAAAGGGCGAAGGCCCTATTGTTTTCCTAAGGATTATTTATTATTATTATTTTTCTTCTACCTTTTGGACACTTTTGAAGGCCTTAACATGCTCAAAAACTCCTGAAACTTTGCACACATGTCAGAACCCGCGGCCATCAGGGCCGGGCTGAAGATGGTACCCGGGCGTGGCAGGGGGGCTCGACAGCGCCCCCTGGAACGGGGTCCGAAAACATGGTCCATAAATCAAACACGCTTGCATGTAATAATATGAAACTCGGTACACATGTAGATCTCATCGTTTCATATATACTTCGCACTCTAACTTTTTACCCCAGCCCAACAGGAAGTCGGCTATTTAGGCTTGTTTGGAAAACGCATGCAAAGGAATGTGAAACACTCCTCCTAGAGAATTCAAACACACGGCACGAAACTCGGTCAGCGTGAAGTCAAGACACTGAGGATGAAAAATTGCCAGGGGATTTTTGATATCTCGAACGGTTTGGCCGTGGCGAGGAAACGAAATTATGGCGAGAAACGTGAAACAGGAAGTGTGTTATAACTACTGCATACATTAACTAATCTTGATGAAACTTCAGCAGTGTGTTCGTTGTAAGAGCCCGATCACATGGATGTGACTATTGTGAGTCAAAGTTATAGCGCCACCAACTGGCAGCAGGAAGTGTGTCACTTCCAAAATGCTTTTAAATCACCCTCTTATTTTTACCCGATTTGCTTCAAACTTCATGTGCATAATGTAGACACATGCCAGATGTAGACCTGTGAAAGGATTATTGATATCTTAGACACTGTTGCCATGGCAATGCATCAAACATTAATATTCCTTTTTTTAAGCTTTTTCATGCTTTTTTATGCTTTCGGGCACTTTTGGGGTTCTTAACGTGCTCGAAAACTCTTGAAACTTTGCACACAGGACAAAACCCGCGGCCATCAGGGCCAGGCTGAAGCTGGTACCCGGGCGTGGCAGGGGGGCTCGACAGCGCCCCCTTGAACGGGTCCGACAATTTGGTCCATATATCCAACACGCTTTACCCTATTTGCTTCAAACTTGATGTGTATAATGTAGACACAAGCCAGATGTAGACCTGTGAAAGGATTGTTGATATCTTAGATGCTGTTGCCGTGACAACGCATCAAACTTTAATATTCTTTTTGGATACTTTTGAGATTCTTAGCGCACTTTTGGGGCCCTTAACATGCTCAAAAACTCTTGAAACTTTGCACACGGGTCAGAAACCGCGGCCATCAGGGCCGGGCTGAAGCTGGTACCCGGGCGTGGCAGGGGGGCTCGACAGCGCCCCCTGGAATGGGGTCCGAAAACTTGGTCCATAAATCAAACAGGCTTTACCCGATTTGCTTCAAACTTGATGTGTATAATGTAGACACATGCCAGATGTAGACCTGTGAAAGGATTGTTGATATCTTAGATGCTGTTGCCGTGACAACGCATCAAACTTTAATATTCTTTTTGGATACTTTTGAGATTCTTAGCACACTTTTGGGGCCCTTAACATGCTCAAAAACTCTTGAAACTTTGCACACGGGTCAGAAACCGCGGCCATCAGGGCCGGGCTGAAGCTGGTACCCGGGCGTGGCAGGGGGGCTCGACAGCGCCCCCTGGAACGGGGTCCGAAAACTTGGTCCATAAATCAAACATGCTTGCATGTAATAATATGAAACTTGGTACACATATAGATCTCATCGATTCATATATCCTTTGTACTTTTACTTTTTACCCCAGCCCAACAGGAAGTCGGCTATTATGGTTTGTTTGAAAGCGTATGCCCCTGGAATTCGATATACTACTCCTAGAGAATTCAACCAATCGCCACGAAACTCAGTCAGCATGAAGTCAAGACATTGAGGATGAAAAATTGCCAGGGGATTTTTGATATCTCGAACGGTTTGGCCGTGGCGAGGAAACGAATTTATGGCGAATAATGGAAACAGGAAGTGTGTTATAACTTCTGCATACATTAACTGATCTTGATGAAACTTCAGCAGTGTGTTCGCTGTAAGAGCCCGATCACATGGATGCGACTATTGTAAGTCAAAGTTATAGCGCCACCAACTGGCAGCAGGAAGTGTGTCACTTCCTAAAGGCTTTGAAATCACCCTCTTATGTTTACCCGATTTGCTTCAAACTTTATGTGTATAATGTAGACACACGGCAGATGTAGACCTGTGAATGGATTCTTGATATCTTTGAAACTGTTGCTGTGGCAAGCCATCAAACTTTAATATTCTTTTTGGATGCTTTTGAGACTCTTAGCATGCCTGAAATTGCTTAAAATTGCATGAAACTCGACAGACAGATCACATTTATTAGCCAGGCGACATGTGCAAAGTTTCAGAAACGTGCGTGGTGCAGGGACTCAGTAGTGCCACCTTTTGACAAAAGTGGGGGGGTTAGTTTCATCTAGAGTTACAAAAATCTGTATTTATATAGTTCTCCTCCAGCCAGACAACTTTCTAATTTACAGTCATTAGTAACAACCAAGAGGAAGTCAGATATTTTGGTTTGAATATGGTCATTTCTCTCTGAGCCTACGTCTCTGTGCTTGCTGTCTGTGTGTGTGTCTGTGAGTGTGGGGAGGGGAGGGGGAGTGGGGCTAGATTAACCATTTCACTGCTGTGTGGTTTGGCCTTCATTAAAAAAGGAAATAAATGTCTTAAGCCTTGTATTTTTTAAATACGTTTTTTTAATAAAGTAAAGGCATATAACAGACATGCTGCATTTAAATTTTTTTAATAAAACATTGTTTTTTATGTTTTTCAAGCCATTTGATTTATGAGGACTTTTGAAATGTCCTCATAAACCACCCATAAGTTGTAATACCAGTGTAATACACATGCCATTATACAAATTTGTGTCCTCATAAATCACATAAACCAACCCACACACACATCAAATTGACGGTGGGTGGCAATAGTATATTTAAAAGACTTGATGTGTGTGTGTGTGTGTGTGAGGTGAGAGAGAGAGAGAGAGAGAGAGAGGGAGAGAGAGAGAGAGAGAGAGAGAGAGAGAGAGAGAGAGAGAGAGCATAATATATATATATATTTTTTTTTTTCATGTGCTTGTCCTCCGGACAAGTAAATCTGTCATTCACTTGTCTAAGAAAAAAGTTGCTTGTCCGGATTTATTTATTTATTTATTTATTTATTTATTTATTTATTTATTTATTTATTCTGAAGCAATATTCTCATCAGTGTTCAATCAGCTTTGATATTTAAATCGGCATATTGTAATATCTGCATTGAATGTTGAGGATATTGACTAAGAATATTGAATATTATGTATGTTATCAATCACCCTAAATGCAATACGGTGTTAGTTATATATCTTAAAGTGCGATACTGTCGCATAATAGTGTCCCATGAAGGGCATCCCCTCCCCAATATTATTAAATGTCCTATTAGTGTCTTATTATTCTAAATAATTGAATTTATTGATCAAATTTAGGAATTTAAAATGAAAGATGAAGCATAGGCTACTGTTACCCTAGGTAGGGCTGATCAAATTAAATCATTTACACTGAAAAATTACAATTGCATAAAATAATGTTATGAAATTGATTTAAATGTACAAATAAGAAACAGTGGAAAGAAGTATACTAGGCTACTTATAAACATAACACTAAATTGCCAATAGGTGGCGGCAGGCGGCCGTATTAATGAGTGAGTCATTTATTCATTCATTCAAACGATTCGTTTAAACGGTTGATTCATTCAAGAATGAGACAGATGTTTAGGAATGGCTCATTGAATCTTTGACTCAACCGAACCGATTCGGGTCAAAATGCTGAATCATTCAGTAATGAAAACAATGAGTGTTCCTGTGAGATGCGCCGTGGTTCTGCTGTGATTTTTGTTTGGAACTATTTTCGCTGCTGGAACAGAAGAAAAACAGCCAATATTACATCTAAAATGTAAGTGACTACATTTTAACTGTTTATTGAACTGTTGTAGGAAATCAATGTCACATTTTGATATAGTAGCCTATTCAGGAAAAATAATTGAGGCTGCTTAACACATATGTTAAAATATAGAAACTCCACATTTAGATTTTTAGAGGCAGTTACAGTATGTTGTTAACTGAGTGTGTGTGTGTGTGTGCTGCGCTCATATATATTTCTCCTCGAGAGGCTGCGCGAGCGTCAACAGCGCAACCTATTTATTATCCACAATCGATCGCAACAACATACAATAAATGTAATAAAATCAGAATCATTCTCTCGGTTTAGTGATTCCCTAGTTATGTATTTTGTTTGTTATTGATGTTCTAATCAGGCTACTTGACTTGTCCGTTCGGGCAAGTAAAATTCACTTTTACTTGTCCTTCAAAAATCCATTTGTCCCGGACAAGCGGACAAGTTAGACGGGCTCTGGAAATACGAAGTCTCTATTTTCATGCTACTAGTACTTATTTTTTAGATATTAGTATCTATTCCATTAAGTACTAGTACTTATTCATTAACGACTAGTGCTTATTCTGTTTAGAATATTCAAAGTGCTTATTCAATTTGTATGCTTATTTATATTTTCAGAGCAGAAAATTCGATTTTTCTGCTTATTAAATATTGCATCTAAAATGTAAGTGACTTGACGTGTGTGTGTGTGTGTGTGTGTGTGTGTGTGAGAGAGAGAGAGAGAGATTGTGTCTGTTACAGTGACAAGAGTTTTTAAGCCTTGTCTTTTTGGATATATATATATATATATATATATATATATTTTATATATATATATATATATATATATATATATATATATATTATTTTTTATTTTTTTTAATGTGCATACAACCCATGTATTTTAAATGTATTGTTTGCTTTAAATTAAATTAAGATTGTATGTTTGGTAATTGAACCTAAATAAATGTAAAATGAATGTGCTATATTTCAGATCAATATATTTGTTTTCCTTCATTTTAATCAACACTAACTTTATTCTCATCTGAATTATAAATAACTTATTTCTGTATAAAATAATAAATCCTGAATAATCCAGACCAACCAGAGCACACTATTTCTACAACATCAGTGCTGAAGCGGGACTACCAGAGCCGTTCGGCAGATAGCGAGCAGATATTTTGTGTCACGTCGTGCACAATAACCCTAAGGCACCAGGGTGGCCACCGGCTTTATATATATATATATATATATTATATATATATATATATATATATATATATATATATATATATATATAGCTGCGAGCAGCGATGAAGGGCCAAAGCCGGCGGTACCGCCACCCTGGTGCACCAGGGTTGCGGTGCCACCGGCTTGGGCCCGTAATCGCTGCTCGCAGCTATATTTAGGGCCCGAGCACCGATGGTGTGAGGACCCTCTTGGAATTGCTCTGTTTATTATTATTATTATTATTCTTCTTCTCCGCAATGAATCGCATTTTTGAGGGCCTAAACATGCACGAAAACTCACGAAAATTTGCACACGCGTCAGAACTGGCGAAAATTTACATCTGATATGCGTTTCAAAATTGGGCGGGCCAAAATGGCTCGATAGCGCCACCTATAAAGGTTCAACGGAGTGCGCCTCGCGTTACGTTTCACGTACGTGTACGAAATTCGGTACATACATGTAATGGCCCATTACCTACAAAAAAGTCTCTTGGACCGTAGCCCTAAACACAACAGGAAGTCAGCCATTTTGAACTTCCTCTCAGATTTTTGTGCAGTTTTTGCCATTTTCAGGCCTCGTACTTTAACGAACTCCTCCTACAGTTTTAATCTGATCATCTTCAAATTTGGTGAGTGTAATCTTAAGGCCTTTGCGACGTTAAATTGCGAAGATCTTGAGTTTTCGTCGAAGGGCGTGTCCTCGGCGGCCTGACAAATTTTGATGTTTCGCCATGAAACAGGAAGTTGCTGTAACTCAGGCAAACAATGTCCAATCTGCCCCAAAATTCACATGTTTGATAAGAGTTCTGTCCTGAACACATGTGCATGCTGATATTCAGTTACAGTCATAGCGCCACCTGCTGGCAACAGGAAGTGACATGTTTAACACTGTTGTGGACTCCTGATAACATATAAAAAAGTGCCAGCAAGTGTTAAACATGCTAACAACATACTTGAAACATGCTAAAACATGCTAGCAAGCACTTAGCTAAGTGCTAAAGCATGCTATTACTGCAATTCAATAGGAATTTGCTGTAACTCAGGTATGGAATGTCCAATCTGCCCCAAACTTCACACGTTTGATAAGAGTTCTGTCCTGAACACATGTCCATGCTCATATTCAGTTACAGTCATAGCGCCACCTGCTGGCAACAGGAAGTGACATGTTTAACACTTTTGTGGACTCCTAATAACATATAAAAAAGTGCCAGCAAGTGCTAAACATGCTATCAACATACTTGAAACATGCTAAAACATGCTAGCAAACACTTAGCTAAGTGCTAAAGCATGCTATTACTGCAATTAAATAGTAATTTGCTGTAACTTCGAACCCCGAAACCCCGAAACTTCACACATTGGATAAGAGTCCTGCCCTGAACACATCTACATGAGAATATTCAGTTATAGTAATAGCGCCACCTACTGGCAACAGGAAGTGACATGTTTAACACTGTGATGCAGTACTAGCAACATATTAAATATGCCATTGAATTATAAACATGTTATAATCATGTTAAAACATGCTAGTAATTCTTAGCTAAGTGCTAAAGCATGCTAATGAAATGAAACAGGAAGTTGTTGTTACTTAAGAAGACAATGTCCAAACTGCCCCAAACTTCACACATTTGATAAGAGTCCTGCCCTGAACACATCTACATTACAATTTTCAGCTATAGTAATAGCGCCACCTACTGGCAACAGGAAGTGACATGTTTAACAGTGTGATGCAGTACTGGCAACATAGTAAATATGCCATTGAGTTATAAACATGTTATAAACATGTTAAAACATGCTAGCAATTCTTAGCTAAGTGCTAAAGCATGCTAATGAAATGAAACAGGAAGTTGTTGTTACTTAAGAAGACAATGTCCAATCTGCCCCAAACTTCACACATTTGATAAGAGTCCTGCCCTGAGCACATCTACATTACAATTTTCAGCTATAGTAATAGCGCCACCTACTGGCAACAGGAAGTGACATGTTTAACAGTGTGATGCAGTACTGGCAACATAGTAAATATGCCATTGAGTTATAAACATGTTATAAACATGTTAAAACATGCTAGCAATTCTTAGCTAAGTGCTAAAGCATGCTAATGAAATGAAACAGGAAGTTGTTGTTACTTAAGAAGGCAATGTCCAATCTGCCCCAAACTTCACACATTTGATAAGAGTCCTGCCCTGAACACATCTACATTACAATTTTCAGCTATAGTAATAGCGCCACCTACTGGCAACAGGAAGTGACATGTTTAACAGTGTGATGCAGTACTGGCAACATAGTAAATATGCCATTGAGTTATAAACATGTTATAAACATGTTAAACATGCTAGCAATTCTTAGCTAAGTGCTAAAGCATGCTAATGAAATGAAACACGAAGTTGTTGTTACTTAAGAAGGCAATGTCCAATCTGCCCCAAACTTCACACATTTGATAAGAGTCCTGCCCTGAACACATCTACATGACAATATTTAGTTATAGTAATAGCGCCACCTACTGGCAACAGGAAGTGACATGTTTAACAGTGTGATGCAGTACTGGCAACATAGTAAATATGCCATTGAGTAAAAAACATGTTATAAACATGTTAAAACATGCTAGCAATTCTTAGCTAAGTGCTAAAGCATGCTAATGAAATGAAACAGGAAGTTGTTGTTACTTAAGAAGGCAATGTCCAATCTGCCCCAAACTTCACACATTTGAAAAGAGTCCTGCCCTGAACACATCTACATGACAATATTCAGTTATAGTAATAGCGCCACCTACTGGCAACAGGAAGTGACATGTTTAACAGAGTGATGCAGTACTGGCAACATAGTAAATATGCCATTGAGTTATAAACATGTTATAAAACATGTTAAACATGCTAGCAATTCTTAGCTAAGTGCTAAAGCATGCTAATGCTATGAAACAGGAAGTTGTTTTTACTTAAGAAGGCAAAGTTCAATCTGCCCCAAACTTCACATGTTTGATAAGAGTTCTGTCCTGAACACATGTGCATGCTCATATTCAGTTACAGTCATAGCGTCACCTGCTGGCAACAGGAAGTGACATGTTTAACAGCATGCTATTATACCCATAATAAAGGACATTTTTGTAACTGACTTTGACATACTCCCACTATATTTATCTACTTAAATGCACATTGCCCACCGTGGTCTGTCTTCCTAAAGCCACCGGGTGGCGATGGCACGGGTGCGAGGGCCCTTTCAATGCTGCTTGCAGCTTTAATTATTATTATTCTTCTTCTTCTCCGCAATGAATCGCATTTTTGAGGGCCTAAACATGCACGAAAACTCACGAAAATTTGCACACGCGTCAGAACTGGCGAAAATTTACATCTGATATGCGTTTCAAAATTGGGCGGGCCAAAATGGCTCGATAGCGCCACCTATAAAGGTTCAACGGAGTGCGCCTCGCGTTACGTTTCACGTACGTGTACGAAATTCGGTACATACATGTAATGGCCCAATACCTACAAAAAAGTCTCTTGGAGCGTAGCCCTAAACACAACAGGAAGTCAGCCATTTTGAACTTCCTCTCAGATTTTTGTGCAGTTTTTGCCATTTTCAGGCCTCGTACTTTAACGAACTCCTCCTACAGTTTTAATCTGATCATCTTCAAATTTGGTGAGTGTAATCTTAAGGCCTTTGCGACGTTAAATTGCGAAGATCTTGAGTTTTCGTCGAAGGGCGTGTCCTCGGCGGCCTGAAAAATTTTGATGTTTCGCCATGAAACAGGAAGTTGCTGTAACTCAGGCAAACAATGTCCAATCTGCCCCAAACTTCACATGTTTGATAAGAGTTCTGTCCTGAACACATGTGCATGCTGATATTCAGTTACAGTCATAGCGCCACCTGCTGGCAACAGGAAGTGACATGTTTAACACTGTTGTGGACTCCTGATAACATATAAAAAAGTGCCAGCAAGTGTTAAACATGCTAACAACATACTTGAAACATGCTAAAACATGCTAGCAAGCACTTAGCTAAGTGCTAAAGCATGCTATTACTGCAATTCAATAGGAATTTTCTGTAACTCAGGTATGGAATGTCCAATCTGCCCCAAACTTCACACGTTTGATAAGAGTCATGGCCTGAACACATCTACATGACAATATTCAGTTATAGTAATAGCGCCACCTACTGGCAACAGGAAGTGACATGTTTAACACGTTGATGCCCTTCTAGCAACAGGTTAAAAATGCCATTGAGTTCTAAACATACAAGAAACATGTTAAAACATGCTAGCAATACTTAGCTAAGTCCTAAAGCATGCTAATTCAATGAAACAAGACGTTGTTGTTACTCAAAAAGGCAACGTCCCATCTGCGCCAAACTTCACACGTTTGATAAGAGTTATCTCCTAAACACATGTCCATGCTCATATTCAGACATAGTCATAGCGCCGCCTGCTGGCAACAGGAAGTGACGTTTAACACTGTTCTGGACTCCAAATAGGTACATACATGTAATGGCCCAATACCTACAAAAAAGTCTCTTGGAGCGTAGCCCTAAACACAACAGGAAGTCAGCCATTTTGAACTTCCTCTCAGATTTTTGTGCAGTTTTTGCCATTTTCAGGCCTCGTACTTTAACGAACTCCTCCTACAGTTTTAATCTGATCATCTTCAAATTTGGTGAGTGTAATCTTAAGGCCTTTGCGACGTTAAATTGCGAAGATCTTGAGTTTTCGTCGAAGGGCGTGTCCTCGGCGGCCTGACAAATTTTGATGTTTCGCCATGAAACAGGAAGTTGCTGTAACTCAGGCAAACAATGTCCAATCTGCCCCAAACTTCACATGTTTGATAAGAGTTCTGTCCTGAACACATGTGCATGCTGATATTCAGTTACAGTCATAGCGCCACCTGCTGGCAACAGGAAGTGACATGTTTAACACTGTTGTGGACTCCTGATAACATATAAAAAAGTGCCAGCAAGTGTTAAACATGCTAACAACATACTTGAAACATGCTAAAACATGCTAGCAAGCACTTAGCTAAGTGCTAAAGCATGCTATTACTGCAATTCAATAGGTATTTGCTGTAACTCAGGTATGGAATGTCCAATCTGCCCCAAACTTCACACGTTTGATAAGAGTTCTGTCCTGAACACATGTCCATGCTCATATTCAGTTACAGTCATAGCGCCACCTGCTGGCAACAGGAAGTGACATGTTTAACACTTTTGTGGACTCCTAATAACATATAAAAAAGTGCCAGCAAGTGCTAAACATGCTATCAACATACTTGAAACATGCTAAAACATGCTAGCAAACACTTAGCTAAGTGCTAAAGCATGCTATTACTGCAATTAAATAGTAATTTGCTGTAACTTCGAACCCCGAAACCCCGAAACTTCACACATTTGATAAGAGTCCTGCCCTGAACAAATCTACATGAGAATATTCAGTTATAGTAATAGCGCCACCTACTGGCAACAGGAAGTGACATGTTTAACACTGTGATGCAGTACTAGCAACATATTAAATATGCCATTGAATTATAAACATGTTATAATCATGTTAAAACATGCTAGTAATTCTTAGCTAAGTGCTAAAGCATGCTAATGAAATGAAACAGGAAGTTGTTGTTACTTAAGAAGACAATGTCCAAACTGCCCCAAACTTCACACATTTGATAAGAGTCCTGCCCTGAACACATCTACATTACAATTTTCAGCTATAGTAATAGCGCCACCTACTGGCAACAGGAAGTGACATGTTTAACAGTGTGATGCAGTACTGGCAACATAGTAAATATGCCATTGAGTTATAAACATGTTATAAACATGTTAAAACATGCTAGCAATTCTTAGCTAAGTGCTAAAGCATGCTAATGAAATGAAACAGGAAGTTGTTGTTACTTAAGAAGACAATGTCCAATCTGCCCCAAACTTCACACATTTGATAAGAGTCCTGCCCTGAACACATCAACATTACAATTTTCAGCTATAGTAATAGCGCCACCTACTGGCAACAGGAAGTGACATGTTTAACAGTGTGATGCAGTACTGGCAACATAGTAAATATGCCATTGAGTAAAAAACATGTTATAAACATGTTAAAACATGCTAGCAATTCTTAGCTAAGTGCTAAAGCATGCTAATGAAATGAAACAGGAAGTTGTTGTTACTTAAGAAGGCAATGTCCAATCTGCCCCAAACTTCACACATTTGATAAGAGTCCTGCCCTGAACACATCTACATGACAATATTCAGTTATAGTAATAGCGCCACCTACTGGCAACAGGAAGTGACATGTTTAACAGTGTGATGCAGTACTGGCAACATAGTAAATATGCCATTGAGTTATAAACATGTTATAAACATGTTAAACATGCTAGCAATTCTTAGCTAAGTGCTAAAGCATGCTAATGCTATGAAACAGGAAGTTGTTTTTACTTAAGAAGGCAAAGTTCAATCTGCCCCAAACTTCACATGTTTGATAAGAGTTCTGTCCTGAACACATGTGCATGCTCATATTCAGTTACAGTCATAGCGTCACCTGCTGGCAACAGGAAGTGACATGTTTAACAGCATGCTATTATACCCATAATAAAGGACATTTTTGTAACTGACTTTGACATACTCCCACTATATTTATCTACTTAAATGCACATTGCCCACCGTGGTCTGTCTTCCTAAAGCCACCGGGTGGCGATGGCACGGGTGCGAGGGCCCTTTCAATGCTGCTTGCAGCTTTAATGTTTGTTTTGCGATCTTGTTAGTTTCCACTTTCCAGTGATTTCTTTCTGATTCGTTTTCTGATAAATCTTCCATTTGTTGGTGAAATGATGGGTTTGTGTGACGTTGTTCCGGAGAGGTGTGTTTTAGTGACGCTCTGCAGAGCTTCAGGCCGACAGTGCTAACACAGCATGATTTTGGACTCGGTGCTACAGGCCCAAGGCTATTAGCTATTAGACCGGCCCGTTTAAAGCCCTGGCTCGCACTGGCCCGACAGTGGAAATGCGGCTGTTCATTTCTGTAGAGCTGGACATTTTAACAAGGATCAAATGACTGAGATCAGCTTTGAGGATGAAACCAACCTGATTGTTTTTCAGTATCTTCATGTTTCACTCTGATTGTTTCTTTAAACTTCACGTATTCACTCTCCTCTTTAATAAACACCATCTTTAAGATGAGAATAAAAAGTAAAAACACTCAAAACTAAATCTCTGAGTTTGTCTCAATCAGATCTAGTTCAGTACACTGGTAAGAGAGTCAGTCAGAGAGAGAGAGAGAGAGTTAATGGAATTAAATCACCTGATTAGACAAAAAAAATAGCATTATAACAGACAATTAATATTTAGTTCTGATTTATATTTGGCATTTAATAACTTTAATATGTTAAACTTAGTAAAAGTTGTTATTATTAAACTTGTTTGTGTTGTTCTCGTTGCATTTACTCTGTTTGACCAGGAGTCGTCTTCAGTGCTTGAGGTGATTCGAGCACTTTGAAAATTTATCATTTTGCAAAACATTACATTTAATGGAGTTTCGAAAATCTCAGTCTCTCTCTAAACTACTTACCAGTGATCAACTCGTGTTCATAATGAACTGATTCACGATATAGAGAGCGAAACGAGATGCATATTTTCTGTTTCTCTAGCATTTCTCTAGCATAAGCTTTACTCACAAAAATAACGTTCATTAGCAAGATAAAGCATTACAATGTTATATTCAATAATATTTAATTCATGTTTACATCGCTTGTGAAAACTAAAACAGTGATTGAACGATTTTAAACTCTATAAATGCTTTAAAAGACAAACCTTTCTTCAGCAGAAACGCAGATGCAGGAGCTCGATGCAGTCTTATGACGTCACATCACACCACCTCACCAAAATAAAAGTCCAGTTCAAACGCTTAAATCACAGAAATCCACATGAAAATAATAAAACCCACATCAACGTTTAAAGTTAAATTCTTGTGCTTAATTAAAAAAAGAGAGAGTTTGGACCACATATAACATGTGAGATTCTGTCAAAATGGCAAAACACATTTTTTACATTTACTGCCTTTAAAAAAATTGTTTGGTGCATTAAAAAAAGCTGTTATTTTGTCACAATAAATACATTTTTATTTAACTATACAATAAACGAAATTTGTCAATAACATTAAACCTTCATAAGGGCAATAGACTCAAAAACACTCTAAAAAACTGCAACAATCAATAACATTGCGTTTTATATATTTTGTTATACAAACATTTTTTTGTATGTTTTCAGTAAATATACAAGCAGTTTGTCAATGTGTCAGTTTCAACACTGTCAGTTCTTACTGGTCTATTCCAGACATCCCACCTCTTCCTTAAATTTAGGGATTCTCTCTATTCCTTCATCCCTCCCTATTCTAGCTTGAACGTTGTCTGACACTTTGTATTAATAGCACTTCTCCTTTTTATTGCCTCTTTAGATGAATGCCTTCCTTTGAATTCCTCAACTGTAAGTCAGTTTAGATCAAAGCTAATTGAAAAATGTAAATGTAGAAAAAAAGAGAATTGAAACAAGGAGCTTTACGATACGAGTCTTTATTTTATTTATTTATTAGTCTTTATTAAAACAGAATCTGTTGTCTCTTTCTCAGCATAATATAAATCCAAAATCCCTTTCAATATTTCAATCTCATCAAACAGGGGAAATACATTCAAATACAATAGGATCTGTAGTAGATCCGTAACAGTTCCAGAACTGTATTTCATTGCATATGTTTACTGATACTGATCACTACTGATGAAAAGCCAAACAACCAGCAGCTTAAAAACTTTTCAAATAAAATTCATCCATGTTAACTAACATTTTTCAAATTAACATGTACAGTATGCCTTTACACAGATATCCTCTAATGATAAGGTTGAGTCTAATTGCATGAAGTTTCTTCAGAGTTATTGGAGTCACAGTCATTGTTTCTGGTCAAGATCAGTCTTTCCCCACCACCTGCCTCGTTCTTACCAGAAGGGATCCAGTTTATTATTTCTCAGCTGCAGAAAGCGGACTTTGAATGATGCTGTCTATGACCTAGGCAGCAAGGGACGCACAGAGCTGGCCACATCGTTGAAGGAGAGCGGCACATAGTTGGGAACATGATTGCCAGGGAAAGAAATAAGCTGGGAACCCCGACGATTGATGTGCTCGTACAGCACCCAGACACCACTTCTCACTTTGTGGGACGAAGCTTTGTCATTGAAATCAATTTGGGTAAGATTAATTTCGTTGCGTAGGGTCACGCATCTTCCTTGGTAGTTCTTGTGCTCAAACAGCTGGATTTCAGGGTTGGCCAGGTCACTTGTGACCATCTTGAAGGAGGAAAACTTGTCTTTGTCTTCAAGGGTGGCGTACTCTCCTTCCTCAAACACCCGTTGCTTTCCAGAAAAATCCTTGTCATAATACGCCACCCATGGTTTGCCAATGACTTTTATGGAGGCGATGGAGTTGTTGAAGCCCTTCTCTTCTAAGTCGCTGACATCTTGGTTGAATTCAGCTGTTCTGCCCCCGAAGCCCTCTTGGCTATAAACAATGATCTTGCTCATTTTGAATGATGACTCGAGGAGAGAGAGGCTGGAGAAGGCAAGTGTTTCTGAAGCAGCTTCCTGTGGTTCTGCTGGGAACAGTGACTTACATGGTGTGCAGATCTGCCTTTTAAAGCATAAAATACACCAAAGTGGGTGTTGACTGGGTCATGACAGGACATGTAGGTGTGGAAGCTGAGAAACATGCCTAAACTTCTGCATATTATCTACAGACATGTAACCTAACACAATTATCAAAATCTGTCTGGGGAAAACAAAAAAACATTGTATTGTGTTCACTTTGACGGCTGCTTAGCTCTCAGATACAAGTTGCAACTGATAATGTCAGAATCTTAAATAATGTTAATTGACTCACTTCACTAATTTCTTTCAATTATAAGATGCATCTTAACCGAGATGCAGAAATATCACAGAATCAATGTTCTGAAAGAAAAAAATCTTAACTTACCATCATGCAAACAGTTCTCTTTCCTAAAGCAATCCAAGAGAAATGCACCAAAATAATCTTCTAACCCACACGGAAAGCAACCCAATGCTTTCGGTGAGAATAACCAATAACTGACGAAAAGGCCGTTGATATAATTTTTTTATGACCATAAAGTGAGTTTTCTTAAAATACATCTATAACTTTGCTGGCTAAAATGTGTCCACACTTGTGTTTATTCGTATGGAAAGGTGTCTTGTACAACCTGAATTCCGGAAAAGTTGGTAAGTTTTTTAAATTTGAATAAAATGAAAACTAAAAGACTTTCAAATCACATGAGCCAATATTTTATTCACAATAAAACATATATAAAATAAATGTTTAAACAGAGAAATGTTACACTTTTATCCACTAAAGAAGCTCATTTCAATTTTGATGCTTGCTACAGGTCTCAAAAAAGTTTGCACGGGGGCAATAAATGGCTGAAAAAGCTAGACGTTTTGAAAAGATTCAGCTGGGAGAACATCTAGCAACTAATTAAGATAATTGATATCAGGTCTGTAATATCTGTCAGAACTGAATACCAGGATCGGTCGTCCCTCAACAACCTTTGGGCCGCTTCAGTCCCAGCTTTCTCTCAAAGTAAAGGTGCGCGTATATGAGTCCTGTGTGCTCTCCGTCCTGCTATATGGAAGCGAAACGTGGCCTATATACCGGCGGCAGGAGCACAAGCTTAATGTTTTTCACTTCCGTTGCCTACGACAGATCCTTCGGGTCCCGAACACCACCGTGCTGAAGCTCACTAACAGCAGTGACATGTACACCGCGTTCTGGAGGAAGCGTCTCAGATGGATCGGCCATGTACACCGAATGCCAGATGAACGTCTCCAGGGAGAAGGGATAGCTCCAGGAGACCAGCACTATTAACTTGTTTGTTTCAGCTTGTGTGTAGTGAACAGTGCCTGTTCATTATCTATCTGTTTACATTCGCAGCGTTTAACACGCAGGATCAGCTGGACCGTTGGTTTGGGCCTGTGGCGTGGTGCTTTCACCATCGATTGTAAATGTGCCGTTAGTATGATTGCTGTGTCCTTCCTGTTTAGGAGTGCCAGTACCCAATTCATGCGAACCGTGCCCTGTTCCGAACTAAACTGCCAGTGTGAAAGCCCCCTTAACCTATGTCGTATACCTGAACCTGACTCAGTCGTAAACAAACCTGTGAGCCTTGCTCTAATGTGAAGGGCGTTTCCCTGGAAAGCAGCCCCGGGGTCGCATAGTCCATAACTGGGAAGCAGCCTACCTTATTCTATAGTCTATTTATCCATACTAATGCGTGTGTGTGAAGGTTAAGAAGAATTTAATTAACATTTCAGTACCCTCCAGCTATAACTGCCACAGAAAAGTTGTGAGACGGCGGCTTCCCATTCCCAAGGTGTCTGATATCACCACGTGTCCAAGACAAATGCGCGTGACACTAGACAGACGCCAAAAGTGCCCTTTATCCTCTTTATTGTGTCACGGCCGGTAGCTCATTGCTTTCATTGAGAAACATTTGACATCAATGTCACAGACACAATGGGCATGGGAATTTTATCATCATGAAATTAAACATTGGGGTATAATTTTGTCACCATGACATGATATTCTGGGTTATGTCTATTGTTTAGATGTTTTTTAGCACCTAACCATTTCTCAAAATGAAACGCATAACAGACGGTCCATATGATTGCTTTAAAGAACAAACCCAAAACTGATCACTGTGCTCCAATCTTGCACACATTCACAAATCACCATCTGAAGAAGCATTACATCAATTTAATTATTAAAAAGCCATTGGCTCTCGTGGCCGATTGCCACATGCTAATTTTTGGATTCATCTTTGAGTTGGTTGAGGCCGTGTTCATGGAGCGGATTATCACTCTGTTCCTCACACGATGTTATTATATGTCTACAGAGATCAATATACAACCCGAATTCCAGAAAAGTTGGGACTTTTTCAAAATTTTAATAAAATGAAAACTAAAAGACTCAAATCAAATGCACCAGTATTTTATTCACATTATAACATACATAACATAACAAATGTTTAAACAGAGACATTTTTAATTTGTATGCACAAAATGTGCTAATTTCAAATTTAATAACTGCTACAGGGGGCTGTTCCATAAACCAAGATTAGAGTATAAGCCAGGCTTATTTCGGTTAGTCAGGCTTATTTTTGGTAGATTCGGTTTCATAAATCAAACTTACAAAAGTTCAAACTCAGTTACCCTGGCAACTTATGCTGGGAAACTAGCCTGGTCCAGGGCAGGCTAACTGTCAGGCTAAGCCTCAGTTGTTACACAGATCCTCAACACTGACCGACAAGAACACAATGATATTACCACTGACACTCTCTAATACCATTATTGGACTTTATTAACATTATTAGTCCAAAAATAAATACACAGTATACAGAAAATCAACTTATATAAGGCTACAATATAGACACATATATAAGGCGTTTTAAAGTTGTCCGTTTAGGACATGTCATTTTTGTAATAAAGACATTTTAATTAAGGAGTGCCTCGGTTATCAGAGAATTATATCTCTACACTGTCACTCTACACCAGGTGTGCCCAACCCTGCTCCTGGCGATCGACTGTCCTGCACAGTTTATCTCTAACCCTGATCAAACACACCTGCCTTTAATTTTCAAGTAATCCTGAAGACCTTAAATGGTTGTTAAGACCTTAATTGAAGACCTTCAGGTGTGTTTGATTAGGGTTGGAGATGAACTGCGCAGGACAGTCGATCGCCAGGAGCAGGGTTGGGCACACCTGCTCTACACTATATTTTTATATATATATATGTACTAGTGCTGGGCCGTTATCGCCGTTAACGTGCTGCGTTAACGTGAGACTCTTATCGCGCGATAAAAAAATATCGCCGTTAATCTTAAGTTGGGTTGGGATCATAAATAGCTTTTTCGAATATCGTTATTTTCGCGCAATTCTAATGTGTAGTATGACATAATTGACGCCGCGCCTACTGTCACAGATCGCGCAGCAGGGTATTTTCCTGTCAGGGACACAAGGTGTAGGCTACTTTTACTTTGTTACGTTGGGCGACGTTCCTCTCGTTACTTTATTTTAATGCAATACGTTGTTAAATGAGTTTATTCCAAGCGCGCTGTATCCTTTGTATGGGCATGAGCGATGCTCATTTACACTCTTTACACTCTTTTCTTTTGAGTCGATTCTGTTCTAATGACTTCATCAAACAAGTTGTCAGATCTGTTAAATCGGTTCGCGTATCACTCAGTTGATCTGTTCAGTTCCTCACGCACTGAATCGTCTGAACTCAGAAGCGCTTTCGAGGAGTCGTAAGTAACAGGAAGATTTAAGAACATCAAGAGCGTTGGATGATGTGGCCGTGGATCTACAGTTTAGTCTAGTGAAAGCAAATCTGCAAATGCATCATATCTTTGCCAGCGATGAAGATCTTTATTAGTTGAACATCTTCGTACGCTGTCTGTGATGAATGATTCCACAGGACGATACATTTGATTTCATTTCATTCAGGTAATACATTTTACAACCAAACAGATTATTACGCCACGATAGCACTACTAAAAAGTATGACATTATCCGGTTTTTGGACATACATTAATTTATAGGCTACAAAAAAACGCTTCAGAGCGTCGGCGCACTGGTTAACAGGTTTAAATAAGCTACCATTGTCCACAGTTTATGAAATGAACACCCGCCATCCCGCGGAATGTGTGTGTATTGCGCAGTGGCATAATCACACGAATAGTTTATTGATTGAAACTAATTTGTTTAAAAAGGAGGCTATTGCAGTAACAAGGCAGGTTCACATAAAATCATTATGACATGACATTATTTTTTGATCTAACGAGCATTGGCGATGAAAAAACGGACTGTCGTGCGTATTGTTTTTTTCGTCTTCCAAATACTTTGTAAAAAAAACGGAGAAAACATGTTACTTATTCAATTAATAAACAGTTTGTTTGATGACAAATCGCTAAAGATGAAATTGGACTCCCTTTCTGTCATTGCGTTTTTTTGTTTTGTTTTTTTAACGATATTCGACTTTTGCTCTTAGATTGTCGAATGGCATTTTTGGCAGAAATGCACATCCCTATGCGAGGTGAACTATTCTCAAAGACTTACTTTTAGTCATTATTTGGGTAGCACACATAGCCTATTCTAAATGCCTTCGGGAAAAATTCAAATGAGCCATTTTAATCTAGATTAATCTAGATTAATTTTAAAATTAATCTAGATTAATCTAGATTAAAGAAATTAATCTATGCCCACCTCTAATATGTACTGTATTTATAGATATAGATATATAGATAGATAAAAACAATAGGCCTATACATACTACAGTTTTTGTTTTTTTACTGGCTGAATGTTTTGTGCCCAAGATTTAATTAGATTGTTTTAAAGATTTATGAATACATTTCTCTCTGGTTTTATTTGGCAGTTTGTCTGTTTTTTGTTTTAGTTTATGATTATTAGAAGAACATTAGAACACAATCTAAAAAAAATCTTTTTAAAGCAGAAGTTAAAATCACAAAATCAAAAAATAAATAATTACAAAAGCACAGTATAAATTTTAACTGGTAAGATTAATCTGAGTTTAGTAATTGACAGTATATTAGCCCACATTTGATTTACCCCAAATACACTTGTAGGTTTAAAATTCTAAATAAGGGACATATAATGTCCAACTAACAAATATTTTAGCACACACATACATATATATATATATATATATATATATATATATATATATATATATATATATATATATATATATATATATAAAGTACTTTATTATGTCTTTCAATTCAAACACATTTAACACAATTATAAAAATAGACAGTTCCTTTAAAGACATCATATTTTCCCCCAATAAATATTCCTTATTTTTCCTTCTACTTTTTTTTCTTTTGTGATATTCAATATTAAATAAGTAAATAAATAAAATAACAAATAACTAGAAATAAAAGGGAAGGTTACATAAAAATGTAGTTCATGTAGGCCAATATATATTCCTTTATTTTATGGAATATTCTTTGATTTTAGAGTTGCACATATCTTTTCAAAATGTATACATTTGTTCCTAATTTAATGTTATCCTCTCCATAATGTACTTTAGAAACTAAATTAAATCTAACCACTCATTTAAAACTGGGGATTCTTGCTTTCTCAAAAACAATTATTGCATTAAAAGCTGTAATTCTCAGCATTCTAAATAAGTATACATCATCTTTATTACGTAGCATAAGTCCTATACCCAAAACTATTATTGTTAAGATGGCGCCGCGGATGGCTGCCTCGGTGCGGAGCTCTCCAGTTATTGTGTTGTTTTTGTTTGTTTGTCCTGTGTTTAGTCATTATTTTCCTATCAGCTTCACCAAAGACGAACTACTGGACATTAGGAAACACACACCAGATAACTTTTCTACAGTTTTTGATAATTCAGACATTTTGCAGGACATTCTCGTCGGAGGGGCAGCGCTGTTGTTCAAACGCGCGCTCAAACGCAAACGAGGAAAGCGAGCGGGCGCGCTGGTGAAACTCCGCGAGCGCGGCCTGCGCACTGCACTCCCTAGTATTCATCTTGCGAATCTCCGATCCCTTCCTAACAAAATGGACGAACTTCTCCTCCTCACCCGGATTAACAAGGATTTTTTTAAACTCTGCTGCTCTGTGCTTCACTGAAACCTGGCTGAGTGAAGCCATACCGGACAACGCAATACATCTGCCGGGCTTCCAGCTGTTCCGAGCGGATCGCATCGCGGAGCTAACGGGGAAGACGAGAGGTGGTGGATTGTGTTTCTACATTAACGAAAGTTGGTGTTCAGATGTAACAACACTGAAGAAGATGTGCTCTCCTAATTTAGAGGCGATCTTCATAAACTGTAAACCTTTCTACTCGCCACGGGAGTTTTCCTCTTTCATTCTCGTGAATGTTTACATCCCCCCAGACGCGTGCGTGAGCGCGGCACTACAACAGCTGGCTGAACAAATAGCCGAAACGGAACAAAGGTACCCAGACTCTCTTTTAATAATTCTAGGGGATTTTAACAAAGCAAATCTTTCCCGTGAACTTCCAAAATACAGACAGCACGTTACATGTCCCACAAGAGACAGTAATATACTGGACCACTGTTACACCACAATAAAGAATGCGTATCACTCCGTCCCACGGGCAGCTTTGGGGCTATCTGATCACTGTTTGGTTCATCTTATACCGACCTACAGGCAGAAACTGAAATCAGCTAAACCTGTAATAAGGACTGTAAAAAGATGGACTAATGAAGCAGAGCAGAGTCTACAGGCCTGCTTCAATTGCACTGATTGGACTGTTTTTGAAGCTGCTACCAACGATCTGGATGAGCTCACAGATACTGTTACATCATATATCAGTTTCTGTGAGGATACATGCATTCCTACCAGGACATTCTTATCATTCACCAATGATAAACCATGGTTTACTGGGAAACTCAAACAGCTTCGTCATGCCAAAGAGGATGCTCACAAAAGTGGGGATAAAATCTTGTATAACCATGCCAAGAACAGACTGACAAAGGAGATCAGAGTTGCTAAAAGAGCCTACTCTGAAAAGCTGAAAAACCAGTTTTCATCCAACGACCCATCATCAGTCTGGAATGGCCTGAAGAACATCACCAATTACAAGTCACCATCCTCCCGATCTGTGGACAATCCACACCTGGCTGATGATTTAAACTCATTTTACTGCAGGTTTGAAAAGCCCTCATTCACACCTCTCACCGGCTCTGACCTGCAGTTCACACATCCACCATCACCTCCTACACCCCCTCCTCTCCCCCCTCCTGCCATCCAACCTGAGCTTAAGGTCTGTGTGGAGGACGTGAGCCGAGTCTTCAAAAAACAGAAGACTAGGAAAGCCTCAGGCCCAGACGGCATCTCGTCTGCTTGTCTAAAAGCCTGCGCTGACCAACTGGCCCCGGTCTTCACGCAGATCTTCAACAGATCATTGGAGCAATGTGAAGTTCCCTGCTGCTTCAAACGCTCCACTATCATTCCGGTCCCCAAAAAAACCAAAATCACTGGACTTAATGACTACAGACCTGTCGCTCTCACGTCCGTGGTCATGAAGTCGTTTGAAAGACTGGTGTTGGCCCACCTGAAGGACATCACTGGACCCCTGCTGGATCCTTTTCAGTTTGCTTACAGAGCAAACAGGTCTGTGGATGATGCAGTCAACATGGGACTGCATTATATCCTGCAACATCTCGACAGACCTGGGACTTATGCAAGGATCCTCTTTGTGGACTTCAGTTCGGCCTTCAATACCATCATGCCTGATCTACTCACAGACAAACTGACCCAGCTCTCCATTCCATCCTCGATCTGTCAGTGGATCTCCAGCTTCCTGACGGACCGGCAGCAGCTCGTGAGACTGGGGAAACACACATCCAGGACTCTCACCACCAGCACTGGCGCCCCCCAAGGGTGCGTTCTCTCCCCACTGCTCTTCTCCCTGTACACTAACGACTGCACTTCTAAAGACCCCACTGTCAAGCTCCTGAAATTTGCAGACGACACCACTGTCATCGGTCTCATCCGAAACGGTGACGAGTCTGCTTACAGACTGGAGGTTGAACAGCTGGCTGTCTGGTGCAGTTATAACAACCTTGAGCTGAACACGCTCAAAACCGTGGAGATGACCGTGGACTTCAGGAGGAACAGCCCAGCACTCCCCCCACTCACCATCATGAACAGCACTGTGGAAGCAGTGGAGTCATTCAGGTTCCTGGGCACTATCATCTCTCAGGACCTGAAGTGGGACAATCACATTGACTCCATTGTGAAAAAGGCCCAGCAGAGACTGTATTTCCTTCGCCAGCTGAGGAAGTTCAACCTGCCACAGGAGCTGCTGATTCAGTTCTACTCAGCCGTCATCGAGTCTGTCCTATGCACTTCCATCACTGTCTGGTTTGGTTCAGCTACCAAATCAGACATCATGAGACTACAGCGGACAGTCCGGACTGCAGAGAGGATCATTGGTGCCCCCCTGCCAACCCTCCAGGACCTGTACTCTTCCAGAGTGAGGAAGAGAGCAGGTAAAATCATCACAGACTCCACTCACCCTGGACACCACCTGTTTGAACTGTTACCGTCAAGACGGAGACTCAGATCACTGGCCACAAGAACATCTCGGCACAGGAACAGTTTCTTCCCACAGGCCATTTCCCTCCTGAACAGTTAACATATCTCCCAAGGCATATGCCTTTAAGTGCAATACCCCCACTGTTTAGTGCAATATCTCCTAAACTCAGGTTATTTATATTTATATTTATTCATACTATTCAAAATACTGTATATATGTTCATAATCCGAAAATGTTTATTCTGACTAAACCCAACCGTGGCCTTATATTTTATATTTTATAGTATTTTCATATATATATATATATATATATATATATATATATATATATATATATATGTATATGTATATATATATATATATATATTTTTTATAATTTTATTTTTAGATTTTGTATTACTGTTTCTTGTTGTATTTGTATCTGTATATGTGCACTGGAAGCTTCAGTACCAAAGAAAATTCCTTGTGTGTGCAAGCACACTTGGCAATAAAGCTCTTTCTGATTCTGATTCTGATTCTGATATTTTGTATCTTTATATATTTAGTTTCTTTAAAAAAATTCTTCCCTGAATTGGGCTACTTCTGTTCAATTTCTTTTTTTTTTTTATTAGAAGTATAAAATATATGAGTGTAATGAGCTAGAAGTTCACTGCAACTTATCCAACATCCTAAAGATAAATTATTATAATTAGAAGATAATCCTCGTGTTATAAAATATCGCATATTAATTTTCCAAGCAAAATGTATATTTTAGTGAGAATTATTGCGGACCTATTTGGCGCGCATGCGCGCTGCAGCGCTCGTTCAATATGAAGATTAGCAGCAAAATTGATACATTTGCATGACTTTCTAACATTTACAGATGGAAAATTTAACTGTATAATGTAGGGCTGGGTAAAAATATCGATTCATCAATGCATTGCAATTATTTGTTTCTCAATTCAATATCGATTCATCAAATCCTATGAATCGATTCAGCCCACCGCCCAGTGGCGGCGCTGTGGGCAACACTCATCAGAGCGCGCGCTGACACGGAGTAAAAGACTTGTTTATACTCGACGCGTCCGTTTCTTTTACTGTCTATAATCCGCACGTGAGCGAAGGTGCGCGCGGCAAAAATGACGCGTTTGGTGTGCAAGACCTCATTTCGCTTGGCTGTGTGCAAGGCTTTTTTTGTAACAGCGCGCGCGGCACCGCATCCGAGGATGAACGACTTCTGACAAGCCGAATCTGTCCGAGTATGTATGTCACCGCACCGGCACGCAGTTTGCGAATCTAAATTGCAATTCATTGCAAAGATTTTTTTGTTAAGGATTTGTTTACTGTGTGTGATTCATTTAATGGAAAGCACATTCACTTCTAGTCGTCTTGTTGTTCATTTTAAATAAACGTAGAGCAAGTAGCTAATCAGTGTCTGCTCGTTTATTCAAACTAAGTTGTCCTATATAAGTTAACAGACGAAGGTCGCAACGTCCCCAAAAACTGCATGTGCACTAGTTTGATAACAAATGCTTCAGAGTTAACATGTTATATATATATATATATATATATATATATATTGTACTAAAATGTTATGAGTTATATGATGGAAATGTCGGTAATGTATCCTACATAGGCACAGTAAATAAGCCAAAGGTTCTCTGATCAGCTGTTCAGTGTTATTTATTGTGTTGACAAAGTAAGTTAGCACTTTGTAATGTTATAATATCTATGGTTGCACTTTGTTTTATGAGTATGCACATTTTGTGCTTCTGTTTACATTTATTTTATAACTTGAATGTTTAGGAAGAAAAATATACTTTCTACTAACAGTTACATGCACTTTAGATTAGAGATGTTAATAAAGCACCTGTTTATTACAGTTGTGGCTTGTATTCAACACATGTACAATATTGTACAGTTTGTTCTGCTAAATAAACCATGACAGGAAACATGCTTGGGTCAATTTGTTCTTAAACATTGGTAATACTGCACACATTATTTAAAAATATACCCAGGTACTTAATTACTTGTGTATTTACTTATTATTGAATCGATATCGAAGCTAATAAGTCAATATCGAATCGAATCGAAATCGAATCGAATCGAAGCCTCAAGAATCGAAATCGAATCGAATTGTGAAATTCCTAACAATACCCAGCCCTAGTATAATGTAAGTTTTGCACTGAGGGGGGGAAAAACATGTCACAAACGCATAAAACAGCACAAAATATACGCTGTTTGATGGTGTATCGATTTGATCCATGATCGACCTCTAGGGCTGCTTCAGAAACGCGTGCACACGCAATTATCTAGACTAGATAAACCTGGCTCAAATTAGTGAGATTGCGTGAACTTCAATTACCTTTTATGAAACCACTTTAGCCCCAACTTATTTGTTAGGCTCATTCAAGTCCGGTTTTGGAGTTTAATCCCCGCTTTTCTAAGCTTCATTTATGGAACAGCCCCCAGGTCTCAAAATAGTTGGGACGGGGGCATGTTTACCACGGTGTAGCATCTCCTCTTTTCAAAACAGTTTGAAGACGTCTGGGCATCGAGGTTATGAGTGTCTGGAGTTTTTGTGTTGGAATTTGGTCCCAGTCTTGCCTTATATATGTTTCCAGCTGTTGAAGAGTTTGTGGTGGTCTTTGAAGTATTTTTCTTTTAATGATGCGCCAGATGTTCTCTATATGTGAAAGATCAGACCAGTTTAGCATTGTGTTTGTGTTTACCGACAGTGGTTTCTGGAAGTATTCCTGTGCCCATTTAGTAATGTCATTGACACATTCATGCCGATGAGTGATGCAGTGTCGTCTGAGGGCCCGAATACCACGGGCATCCAATAAAGGTCTTCTTACGCACAGAGATTTAAACAGTTTCTCGGAATCTTTTGATGATGTTATGCACTGTAGATGATGAGATTTGCAAAGCCTTTGCAATTTGACGTTGAGGTACATTGTTTTTAAAGTATTCCACAATCTTTTTACACACTCTTTCACAGATTGGAGAGCCTCTGCCCGTCTTTACTTCTGAGAGACTCTGCCTCTCTAAGGCCTCGTTTACACTGCAGGTATTGATGTCCAATTCTGATTTGTTGCCTATATCCGATTTTTTTGACCGTCAGTTAACACATTCTTTAAACTGTGACCCATATCCGATTCATGTGTTTACACATGTCATACTATCTAAAACATTGCGCATGCTTAAAGGGTTAAATCATCTTGCACAGATGGACGAATGTGAAATACGCTTAATGCTAGCTCTGCGATATGCGAAGTTTGCCAAACACCACTTTTTAATAAGACACAATATCAAGTCTATAAAACTCGTCAAAACTCCACAAATCACAACAAGCATATCGGTGAGAAAACTCGTTAAAACAGCATACACACACCCGAACTTGACTGCACATCACATATTTGACATTATTTATACTGCTTTCAATCATAATGCAACGGACCGGTCTACGGGACATAAATTAAGCCTTAAAAAAAGGTGCGTTATTAAACATGTAATTAAACATGTAAATACACCTAACACTTTTTACATAGCCCACTTTAAGTGTTTATTACAAATACATTACTAAATGCTTAAATTGAATAAATGTAAATGAACAAAAATTTGAAAACACTGCTGAAACCACTATGGCAAGCCGTTTTAAACATTAAATAATTTCTCTATTTTCATGCCACTAGTACTTATTTTTTAGATACTAGTATATATTCCATTAGGTACTAGTACTTATTCATTAGCTACTAGTGTTTATTCTTTAGGTACTAGTGTATTTTCTTTAGATACTAGGGCTTATTCTTTAGGTACTACCTTTTTAAAGATACTAGTACTTATTCATTAGATAGGTGTGTGGCAGAACCTCCAGACTATTGATGTCTCAGATTTCTCAGATATCTGTGTATTCCCACAGCGGCCCAGCCACACCCAGAGGAGATTAAATCAAGTATGAGAGTACACGAAACTTCAGGTAACTGTTCATGAATGACATATCTGGACATAATAGACCTTGACATACCATGGAGCTCCACCTGCTGTCTGGAGCTCCATGGTATGTCAAGTTCTATTATTGCCCATCCAATTTTGCCTGAAGTGTATGCTATTCATTTGCTAGCAAACCCTACACTTAAACATAGACAATCTATTCTTTAAATCTCAATACAAAACATTATGAAAAGACAAAGGAAAATGTGTGACACGAATCTGTCCACATACAGTCTATGAGTGTAATGGTTATTTTTTACTACTTCAGGTACTTCATCTAGTGAGCAAAGTGATTCAGAGGGCATGTCAGTAGGTGATGGAGACACCGATGACAGAGAGGCTCCTCATGTTGCACAAGTACATGCTGCCCCACCTGGACCTCACCGTATGTTGTGACATTTTATCTTTCATTTTACATGACATTGTCAGTGCCTTCCATTTAAATAACATGGAAGTTGTAATACTGACCACAAATTCACTTTGTAACTAATCATTTTGAATGAAACTTCATAAAAACTGAAGTAAGGACTGATCACGATTATTTATAATTCACAGAGGTTTCACAGTCCAGAGCAGCAGGTCCTACACAGCCTCAACTTAAGGTATTTCCGCGAACCAAACAAGGCAACAGGAAGAGGTCCTTCAACAGCGAGTGGTACAAACAACACCCATGGCTTGAGTACTCCCAAAGCCAAAACTCTGCCTACTGTTTTGCATGTCGACACTTCTCTTTGCCAAACACCCCAGCATCTGTATTCACATCACAACTGGGATTCTCTCATTGGAAAAATGCCATGTACAAAGATGGTGGATTTAAAGTACATGAAAAGTCAGAGGGTCTTGTCAATGCCATGTTTGTATGGGGTGAGCACAAGAAGGCAATACTAACAGATTCTTCCATACGTGATGCCCTTAATGAAGCATAAAACAAGAAAGTCCATTGCAACTGTCTTTGTCAAGTTTGAAACTGGTTTTAAACACAAAAAAAAACAAATTATATGCTTTTTACTCGTTGTTCCATCAACACAGATCGTCCGATTTTAAGTTTAGAGGGGGACTGTATAGAAAGAGTAAATTGTTATAAATATTTAGGCATATGGTTAGATGAAAAATTTAATGTTTTAATGTACATATTGAAAATCTCTTGAAAAAGCTTAGACCAAAACTGGGTTTCCTCTTTCGTTTAAAGAAATGTTTTCCTTTTAAAGGGCCTATATGCGTTTTTCTGAAATTTAAACTCGCGACTGACACCTGTGGCCAAAAAACAGAACTGCTCTTCCTTTCTGCTCGCTCTCGCAGCCAGGGTTGCCAGGTCTGCACAACAAAACCAGCCCAATTGCACATCAAAACTAACCCAATCACGGCCAAAAATAGTCAAATAGCGTTTCCGGGTATTTCCCTGATATCAATCATTTTCCAGTGAGTAAAACAATCGCGTCAACCTGTGCACTACACAAACAACCCGCGGAAACAGTGCAGGCATACGGACCTGGCAACACTGCTCGCAGCGCTCGTACGTGCGTGCACACTTCACAAGTCATCTGCTGCCTGCAAGGAGGTCAACATTATGTTTACACAGGTAAGAACAGTCAAAAACATATATTGTTTGAGATAAGTTTGCGAGTGTAGGCTACTTGCTGACTAGCGGTGGTGGCAGAGTGATCTGAAACGTTTAACATGAACGCGCTTGACGTCACATCCGCAGACAGCGCGGGAAAAATCCGACCCGACAGAAAATAGGAAAAATAGGATACAGGCTTATAGGTGCACTCACTGTGAGCGGACAAGGTGTCAGTATACTCAACAGGAGATGCTTGAGTCATAAATGGTCAAATAAAAAGGCTATTGTTACGTTTATTTTGGGGAAAAAGTTGCATATAGTCCCTTTAAAGCAAGAAAGAGAATTATTCAAAGCTGTTTCCTCTCAGTGTTAGATTACGGTGATGTGATTTATATGCATGCAGGTTCATCTTCGCTAAAAATTGTGTATACCATGCTGCCTTACGCTTTGTGACGAGTGCCTCTTCACGCACTCATCATTGTACCTTGTATGAAAAACTCTCCCCTCTTTAAACGTTTTTAAAAATCTCTTATCAACCAATTTAAAAGAAACGTGCATGTTTTGTAAAAAAAGTTTTGTTGGCATTTTATGAGTGCTGGGTAAAATTTTATGTAAGATTTTGAGTTTTATGTTTGTATTGTATATGTGAAACTTTTTGTGCTGCCATTTTGGCCAGGACTCCCTGGAAGAAGAGATTTTTATCTCAATGGGACTATCCTGGTAAAATAAAGGATAAATAAATAAAAATAAATAAATAATACAATTGTATGTATAGTCATTTGGTTAAATCGTTTTCTCCTGAATGCTGTATTTCGCTCTTCTGTATGTCTACTTGACCTCAAACCCCATCATCGCGAGAGCTTTCTCGTGACCTTGTGCCACGTGGGACCACATCACCAAACAGTCTAGACGGTGGTGTTTTACCATATAAGGAGCCGGTGTTTGAAAGGTTTGAAATCTTAATCATAAAAAAAGGGACAGATCAATTGGGGATTACCTGTTTTTGCTGGCTGTTTTGAGTGTATGTTGCCGTCCCTTTGATGAGTACAAGTACGGCAGCACAGTACTGTATCATGAATTGCTGGATTACTTTCCTGGAGGACTTTAAACTGTTAGAAACTGTCCAGATACTGCTCACGGATTCTCCATACCACCGGTGAGACTTATCTGGACTTTTGCACCTACATTTATTTCACACACACACTATTGTAAAGCTGTGAAAATGTTAATTGTATACATTTTATTATTTTTGGTTGGTTTGTTTGTTTTGTATAATACACTTGGGTTTTCTGCTGAATTATTTGTTATTTCTCCTCCATACTGTTACTTTCTGAAACGGGACAATTGTTCCCTTCATATAGTGTAAACTCCACAAAATATTCTCGTGGAGTGTTACAACATGCATTTGTCTTGGAAATGTGGTGATATCAGACACCTTGGGAATGAGAAGCCGTTGTTTCACACCCTTTTTGTGGTGGAAATACCCTTTTATGTGACAGTTATAGCTGGAGGGGTACTGAAATGTTGATTAAATTCTTCTTAACTTTCACACACACATTAGTATGGATAAATAGACTATAGAATAAGGTAGGCTGCTTCCCAGTTATAGACTATGCGACCCCTGGGCTGCTTTCCGGGGAAACGCCCTTCACATTAGAGCAAGGCTCACAGGTTTGTTTACGGCTGAGTCAGGTTTAGGTATACCACAACACAGGGAGCCTCTGACAAACGAGTCAATAGTCCTGCTCTGCCGGTCCAATCCAGCAGTGAAATGCAAAAGTGCAATCCTCTCTCCCTTAATTCCCAGCAACAGGATAACAGTCACAGTAGCAAGTTCGAAGCAGTAAAACAGGCATCCAAACAGAAGTTAAGATGATACCCAAAGCCCACTGTAACGTTCCTTGCATGTTGGCCCACACTTCAAATGTGAAGTACAGCACACACACACACAAGGCATAAATGTAATCAGCCAGGCTTGCAACCATCATATGGTTATAATCAAAGTCAAATAGTTAGAATCACATGGTGATTCATAATAACCTGTAATGAGAATCACATGGCACCGAAACTGTTATGTATTAAACATAACATTACAACTGTTCAGACTATGGAAGGAAGAAGACAGGGTCGGCTTAATAAATGTAACCCGTTAGACGTGATACCAATTTTGTGTCAAAATGGACCAGTGGGCTCAAAAGATTATTTTCGTCCGGGGAGAAAGATGATGCAACAGCAGTGAACACTCAGACAAGGCAAGATGAAGTTTAAATTTGTATTGAAACAGTAAAACAAAAGAAAATAAATTAATACAAAAAGGTTTTATACTCAATATTTTCACCCCTTTCTTCATTTCAAGGTTTTATGGCTGTTGATTTG
Organism: Chrosomus eos; assembly: GCA_036326025.1. NCBI lineage: Eukaryota > Metazoa > Chordata > Actinopteri > Cypriniformes > Leuciscidae > Chrosomus > Chrosomus eos. Next base: position 46,550,099 of record CM070822.1, read on the forward strand.
ATTGGATGAGTCACTAATTAGAATATTAGTCAAATCTGTTTAAATATTGAACCATCTAATTGACTTATTTTAATACCTTGTTGTTAGATTCTTGTTTTAGTTAATCAACATTGACCCATATAACCTCAACTATAATAAATAAAAATAAAAAGATTAAACAAAACTAACAAAACAACAAGACAAAACTCTGAAATGAAAATACTCAGAATTGTCCAAAAGTCAGATGTTTTCTCAATAATAATAATAATTCATTACATTTATATAGCGCTTTTCTAGGCACTCAAAGCACTTTACATAGAAGGGGGGGAATCTCCTCAACCACCACCAATGTGCAGCATCCACCTGGATGATGCGACGGCAGCCATATTGCGCTAGTACGCTCACCACACACCAGCTGATGAAGACGGTGATGAAGCCAATCAGTATATATGGGGATGATTAGGAGGCCATGATGGACAGAGGCCAATGGGCAAATTTGGCCAGGATGCCGGGGTTACACCCCTACTCTTTCGAAAGACATCCTGGGATTTTTTGTGACCACAGAGAGTCAATGAACAGATCAGTTCATAAACTCAGTCCCAAAAGTCAATGAGGTGCTTAAATCAGTCTTCAAATTATATCCCGGGTGGGACAAAAGGAATAACATAGTTCAGCTTCCAGTGGCCAATTATTCTGAAAATTCCTTTCTGTGGAGGAGTCTTCCTATGAACACAGCGCTCACACGTTATGATGTTTTTGTCCACATTGGCCGCCATCTTTGGCCAGTAAAATCTGGAACAGAGAAGATCGAGAGTTTGCTCCAGACCCAGATGCCCCATGTCATCATGAAGACTAGTAAGTACAATTCCTCGAAGATCTTCAGGTAAAGCCAGTTGGTTCAACACTTTGCCTCTGTCCATCCTCTTCCGATGTAACAACCCATTCTTCAGCTCAAATTTGTTCCATTGTCTCATCCACACGGTTACTGCAGGTAAGTGGAATTTCATGTTTGAAGGTCTGTTGTTAGACTCCCAATTAATCAATTATCTCTTTAATTTCAGGGTCAGCTCGCTGCTTCCTGATCAGATCCTCTTCAGACAGGCAAGGTATCTCTGGGAGACCATGGCCATCTTCTTTCTGGATTTCTGGAGGTAATGCCTTTGCATTCATGCTCAGAGACTCTACCAAGGTCAGTGGGAAAGACTGAGAATCATGGGATTGATTGACTTGATGTTTTTCAAAGATGGCCTCACACTTTGTTAATCCACGGCAGGCAAAAGCTATGACTCTCATGTGTCCTTGCTGTTCTTGATACGAAGCTGCACCGAGACGTGTAGCACAAGCATCTGTATGCAATAGGTAAGGCAGACAAGGATTTGTGTACCCCAACACAGGAGTTGTTGTTAACTTTTCCACAAGGCCTTCAAAAGCCTGTTGACACTCAATAGTCCATCTGTCACCCAGAGTCTTTTGGATTGAGGTAAGTATGATCTTTATCTTTCCTTTTTCCCTTTCGAACCGGAGGATAGCCAGCTGTAAGGTTGTTGAGCGCTTTGAAACCTTGGAGAAATCTTTGACAAATCTAAGGTAATACCCCGTAAATCCTTAGAGAAGGATTTTAGTTTCTGGAGGTTCTGGGGCCTTGGCCAGCTTTTAACCCTTTCATGCATGAATTATGATAACCTCAGTCCGGATTTTTTTCCTATGTGTTTTATTGCTCTCAGGGCATGAAAAACAAGATTTGATTTGATTTTTAAATCAAAATTTTCAAAGAGATTTTCAGATGTCCACTTGAGTGGACAGCATGCATTTATGGTTTAAACTGAAGAGATACTATATTAAACATAATAAAATAAAAGAAAACACAAAGTATGTGTATTTAACAAACTAATTAATACAATTATATCAAATCATGTGAAAACTATAAAATATATTAAAAAATATATAAATCCAAAATATTGCAAAGGCAATTGACCTTCATACAAGTTGGACTTCGTGTATATTTGATATCAGAACATGAGGACGTGATTCCATCAGAATTTTCTACAGCCTGTCAAGGTACAACTGTGGAAACCACTCAGATGCTCCCTCCAGTGTACCATTAGCTGATAATTCTGATTATGTTCAAGATGGACACATTTCTAGCATAGCCCTCCTCTGAGAAACCCTAGCGATACGTATTTTCTCATCTCATCTGAAATGAGCAGTGTTGGGGCAGGCATAACGCATTTTGATGTTACAAGTAACATTCATTACCTAATCAGATTACTTTTTGATCTAACAAGTAATTAATTACAAGTAATGTGCATTACGTAATCAGATTACTTTTTGTTGTTACGAGTAAAGAAACGCATTACAAGTAACATGCATTACGTAATCAGATTACTTTTTGATCTAACAATTAATTACAAGTAATGTGCATTACATAATCAGATTACTTTTTGATCTAAGAAGTAATGAATTTCGTAATTAGATTACTTTGATGTGCATTAAAAGTCACAAATTATGTAATTACATAACTTTTTTCGATGTCAATGAAAATTACAGAGTTATTACAGGTTCAAAACAGAGCTTGAAGCTTGAGAGCTTTAATCCATATTCGGATTATGGATGGGCGGCAGTGGCTCAGTGGTTCATGTAGGTTGTCTACAAACCGAAAGGTTGGTGGTTCAATCCCCGGTTCCACCTGACCAAGTGTCGAGGTGTCCATGAGCAAGACACCTAACCCCAGCTGCTCCCGACGAGCTGGATGGCGCCTTGCATGGCTGCAGTCGCCCGTCGGTATATGAATGAGAGAGTGAATGGGTGAATGTGAGGCAAATTGTAAAGCGCTTTGGTGGCCATTGGGTCTGTGAAAGCGCTATATAAATGCAGTCCATTTACCATTAACCATTTACCATATTCTTTCAGGCGGTTCAGGACTTGTATCAGTTGACGCTCATGCTCCTCAAGGGTTTCGGAGAAGATGATAAGATTATCTATGAAGACTAATGGTGTGTTCACACCGAACGCGAATAGAGCGTCAAATACGCGCCTATCGCGTCTAGTTAGACGCTTGAACATTTTGAACCCATTCGCGCGTCCGCATTACTCGCGAATAAAAAAAACAACAACACAATTTCTTTCTGGCATACGTTCCTGTCATGTCTGAAATGAAAGATATTGCTGCTCTGTACTTGTTGTGGAAGTCCCAAATACGGAGGAAAGCCAAACGCCGACGTGTCTGGGTTCACAGCACCATCCAGAGGCGCACTCAACTCGGTGAATTTCACCGTCTTCTCCAGGAACTGCGCCTGGATGACAGCCGCTTCCAGCGCTATTTGAGAATGACGGGTGCCCAGTTTGATAACCTGCTAGCTAGGGTCGCTGACAGGATTTCTCGGATGGACACCAACTACAGGCGATCCGTCTCAGCTGCGGAGCGCCTTTCCATCTGTCTCAGGTCAGGGACAGTTTCATAAAATAACGTTTTTGCTGTGATTTAATTACAATAAATGTATGAAAAACATGCCGAAACAAATGAATTATGTTGATTTGTATAGACTAGGCCTACGTTTGTCAAGCCTGTCCATAACATGATAAGGGGGGAAATATGTTTACAATGCTGATTTTATGAATGGAGTTTGGATGTGTAGCTGCTCAATTAACCTAGTAAAATATATAGCAATATCTATTTAAAATATATTTATTGTAAAGGCACATACATGTAGCCTATTTTAAATACATTATAGTTTAAAAAAATCATTAGGGTCACGCCATTACAAATAGCAATAAATACTAATTATTAACTCAAAAAATATAAAAACTAAATCTACACATCAACTGATTTTAAATGTTTTCTATGCTGCAGATACCTTGCCACAGGTGACTCCTTCAGGACGATTGCCAACAGCTTCCGTGTTGGGGTCTCTACAGTATCCATGATTGTCCCTGATGTTGCCGCTGCAATTTGGGACAGCCTTGTAGAAGATTTCATGCCTGTCCCCACCACTGATGAGTGGAGGTCAATCGCTGTGAAGTTTGAAGAGAGGTGGAATTTTCCTCTCTGCTGGGGCGCTCTTGATGGGTAACATGTTGTCCTGAAAGCACCTCCTAACTCAGGATCACAGTTTTTTAATTACAAGGGAACATTCTCCTTAGTTCTCTTGGCAGTTGTGGATGCCCAATATTGTTTCAGGGTAATTGATGTCGGGGGCTACGGGAGAACAAGGGATGGAGGAATTCTTGCCAACTCCGCTTTTGGTAAAGCACTACAGTCAGGTACCCTCCAACTCCCTGCTGACCTGCCACTACCAGGAGCTGACCACCGAGGACCCCAGCCACATGTATTTGTCGCTGATGAAGCTTTTCCACTACGGAGAAACCTCATGAGACCCTTCCCTGGGCGCATCCTTCCAAAGGAGCGTAGAGTCTACAACTACCGTCTGTCCCGGGCTAGATTGGTCGTTGAAAATGCCTTTGGGATCCTTTCATCCCAGTGGAGGATGTACAGGCGTGCCATTGAGGTCCACCATGATGTTGCTGAGATGTGCGTCAAAGCCACCTGTGTTCTCCATAACTTTTTGCGGAGGACATCCCAGACACCTGCGGTGAGGAGGATCATCCCAGTTGGTGAGGTGGAGCCACTGCCAGGTCTGGGAAGACTTTCTGCAAACAATTCTGCTAGAGAGGCCGTCAGGGTCAGGGAGGCCTTCACATCCTACTTCTCTGCAGAGGGAACTGTCGCATGGCAAGATGCTGTCTAGTCTAGTGCACAAGCACTATAACACTGTTTTGATATATTGCTAATTTGTATTTATTTTGTATGTATTCTTTTGTTTTTTTATATGTCAAGCTGTGTGTTGGGACCCACCTCGAATATTAATAAATCCCCTGATTTAATATTAATAAATAAATTACTCCAACATACCCCAGACTGTTCTAGAGTCATGACATGTAGAAAAAGGCACATTTTGCTACCTTTACAATTGGGGGAGCGGGAGGGGGGGTCACACAAACAAACAGTTCATTCTCAAACAAATTGCTTTAATGCTTTAACAATTTAACTGATTTGTGAACATATTTGATAATAATAAATAAACAGAAATGATATTAATAAATACATTACTCAAACATTTCATTTTCAAACAGTTCATTCTCAAATTAGCAAATTGCTTTAATTTAGAAACTGATTTGTGAACATATTTGATAATAATAAATAAACAGAAATTATATTAATAAATACATTACTCAAACATTTCATTTTCAAACAGTTCATTCTCAAATAAGCAAATTGCTTTAACATTTTAAAAACTGATTTGTGAACATATTTGATAATAATAAATAAACAGAAATGATATTAATAAATACATTACTCAAACATTTCATTTTCAAACAGTTCATTCTCAAATAAGCAAATTGCTTTAACATTTTAAAAACTGATTTGTGAACATATTTGATAATAAATAAATAAACAAAATGATATTAATAAATAAATTACTCCATTTCATTTTCAAACTGTTCATTTTCAAATAAGCAAATTGATTTAACACTTTAAAAACTGATTTGTGAGCATATTTGATAATAATAAATAAACAAAAATGATAAAGTGTATGTGCAACTTAAAGGATTGGTTCCAACCTTATACTGGCTCCAGATTCAGTGTCACAGTTGACGATTCATAAATCAGTTTATGAATCTGAAATTTCACTAACAGTTTTTGTTGTGGTGGCAATCGTTGTAAGGAAGGAAGCAGGCTTTGGAAGAAAAGCTCATCCTCTGTGGGCGGAGGTGGGGCAGGTGGGGCTGGTCTCTGCAATGATTGAAGCAGCAGCCTCTCAATCTCTGCCTCCCTGGCTTTCTTCTGAGTCCTTCTGTCTATATGAAATGAAAACGCATTCTTTGAATATATTCTGGAATAGTTTGTAAAAAATAGTTGTTTATTTTATTTTTTGTTTTGTTTTTAAGTTTTGAAATCAGGAAACAGACAAAAAATACATGGATCAAATATGAAAGGGGAATATAATAAATAATTAATACTCATACCATACAAAAATGCAGAAAAACTTTTATCATGTACATACCTCTAGGCGGTTTTGGCAGGGACGAGGCAACAGCAGCAGCATCAGACTCAGCAGCAGCACTCTCCCCTACCTCACTGCCATCTGATGATGGATCAGCCATGTCTATGAAGTGACAATATAACAAAGATGTATTGGTTTTGTCTGACAGAATGAAGATTATTCAAGCTTTCAGTGTACATTACTACATAAATCATTTTAATACATCATAAATTTCCAGCCATGATATCTATACTTGAAATATCTTTACTGATCTAAAGAAAACAGCTAATGTTAGTTATCATTCTATAAAATATTTTCTGTATGATTTTTCTGTGTTTGCTTATTCACATGTCAACCAACCTCCCATGTCACACTCTGACGGGCCTGCAGCTGAGGTATACTGACTTCTGCCTGGTCCATCTGTGTACTCTGCGGTCCTGTTATCCTCAACCCCCCACCCCATGTTACTACTGGTCTCTCTCGGGTAACGAAGGGGTCGAGGAAAGACAAGACCGCAGAGTACTTCCACCTCCTCTCCTTGTTTGCTCCTGACCCACTCTTTCTCTCTGTCTCTTTTTTTTTCTCCTTGACGTAGGTGTCTCTGAGACTCTTCCACTTTTTACGGATTGTCTCCTCTGACAAGAAATACACGTAAACACACTACTAATAAACCATAGAAATATCCCGGTGTCGAAACCTTGAATGCCTGGGCACTGCTAACTTTGGCTAATGCCAGTGCTACTGCTAACAAGTTCATAATGATGTAAACAAAGCTAGAATCAAGTAAAGGGTGTATATTTTCATCACTTACCAGGTAGTCCAACTTCCTCGCTTACTTTTCTCCAAGCAATTTCTTTTTTCCCCCGGTCTCTGTACGCATACGAGGTAGTATCATATAATTCGAGGTACCCACAGACGGCAACAATTAGCATGTCCTCCATTCTCTACAACAGTGATAGACCGGACGTATCGATTAGCTCTTCGTTGATTGGCTGGCGCAACAAAGCGTCATGCGAATCCTCCGCTCGAGTTAAAATTTTTCAACTTGCGCGGAAGCCGTTCGCAGCAAAACGCGTCGCCCAATTCGCGTCATTCGCGACGCCCGGCGCGAATGATGCGTCTATTCGCGTCTTTGCATTGACTTTGTATGTAATCTACTCGCGCGAATAAGTAAATCCGCGTTCGGTGTGAACACACCATAAGACTTCTCTTCTATTTAAGTCACCCATGCAGTGCTCCATAAGCCGCTGGAATGTGCTTGGTGCGTTGGTGATCCCTTGTGGCATATGATTAAACTATCCTACGAACGCTGTCTTCTGCTTGTCCGCTTCATCCATTTCTATCTGGTAATACCCAGATTTTAGATTTAGAACAGAAAAATCACCTGGAACCAGTTAACACAGAGAACACTTCCTCCAGGTTTAGGAGTGCGTACGCATCTCATATGGTTCGAGAGTTTGAGTTCCTGAAGTCAATACATAGCCGCAAGTTGTCTAAGTTGTCTTTTTTAGGACTACTACAATGGGGGATGCGAATGGAGACTCAGACTCCCTTATAATACTGGCTGCTAATAACTCCTGTATGTATCCTGACAGCATCATATCTTGTGGCTGGATGGGATGATCTCTATGCTTGAAAGAAGTTTCGTCACTCAGTTTAATTCGGTGCTACACCTTATCGGTGTGCCCATAATCCATTTCCTTCAGAGCAAAAACTTCAGGCATAGAGTTTAACAAGGCTGATGTTCTTGTCCGTTCTTTCCATTCGGAGGGCAGTGGGGAGTCTCCAAAATCGAGAGTAATTTGAGGACTTCTAGGCCTTTCTGGTGTTTTAGAAGCATCGCTTGTTAATTGTTTGTTTATCACCTGCCGGGCAGCATGCATTTCCGCAATCACAGTCTTGGGAGGAATGACTATGTTGGTTGGGTTTAATTCTTGACTACCACAGGCAAGTAAAAGAAATGTTTCAAACGTAGCAACTAATAGAGCCCCTGGGAGAGAAGATATTGCTGGAGGACTTAACCCTCTGGAGTCGGCAAACGCGCCGGCGCGTTTTGCTCAATTTTTTTCACATAGTAGCAAAATAGACTTAAAATACTTAAAAAACAGAAAGCTACAGAAAGCTGGTAGCAGATGAATTCAAGTGAAACATAGTTAAAATAATTCATAATCACAATACTGAAATTACTGAAATTAAATTGAATAAATAATGAAAACTTAAAACATTGCAATAGAAACATATTAGGCTACATCAATGAGGCTTTGCAAGAGCAAGACATTAACTTAACAGTGTTCAGAGGTAGCTCTGTGGTTAATGCACTGACATAAGCTTCACGGAGCTTTCAAGCAACCCGAGATCGAATCTCATTGTAGCATATGCTGTTAACCGACATTGGCCGACAGCGTAATTTTTTAGACTACCTAGTTTGATGCTTACATAGGTTGGAGTTTATTAATTGTTTGTTTTGTTTAAAGTCAAGCGTTTTGTTTAATTATCAATTGCACATTACAACAACATTTCCTACATTCCCCGTAGAGCCGCTGCACACAACAAAACAATTCAAGCTTTAAATAAAAGTGTCGGACAGTTTTTTTTTTTTAAAAAGGTTGCCTCGAGTTTAGAGTTTATTTCCTTTGCGATGCAAAATAAGAACACAGAATTTTATTCTTGCGAATTTTAAATTGTGTATTGCCAAACGAATTGCAGCTAAATTAAACGATTTAAACAGTACAAAACGAAAATAGTCCAAAGCAAATTAAAAACATGATGATTTCTTTCCTCTCTCGTGCTGGATCTTTTTAGCAAGTTCAAGTTTAAAACCTTGCCTATTAGTCTCTCCTCGCTGCGCGTGCCCGCGTCTCTCTCGAAATGAAACATTTTCAGGGTAAAACACATAATAAGCTGATAATACTGTATATGTCGCCGCGTGGTCATCCATACACACGGGGAAAAAAAACAAAACAAATTATTTAGCCTTTGTTGCTTCAAAGACACAGCATGCCTTGTTGGAATTCTACCTTACAATAAAACGAGGTTGATCTTGAATTAAAGAGCTCTGTATCTGCTGATCACTCCATTCGTTCTTGGCATGAACGCGTCGTCAACAGTTCATGTTTAGATAATGCCAGATTGTTGAAAATTAAGTTTGAGGAAAACATTTCTGGATTTTTCTTCGAATAATGGACGTCAATGCATGCAACGTAATACAATGCAGATTTCAAAGGTCTTTGAAGTGCTCAATCCGGCTGTGCTACGATCGCAGCTGAGGAAGAGGGTCCGAAGGCGGGCGTACACGGTGCGATTTTTTTGCTGTTTACGAGCTTGCAGATGATTTTTTTCACTCAGAGTAATCGCGTGGAAATCGTTTTATGCTCGCATGTCGGCTCGTATTGTGTGCGATGAAAATACGAGCCGGTCAGCACCCTTGACCTCCCGAATCATTTTTATAGCATGTCGAAAAAGTTCGGGAGCTTGGCTTGAATTTGTGAGGTGTGTGCGGTTGAAGAGCCGTTTGTCGATCTATAGAATTTGACCAATCAGGATGAGGAAATCCACATTGAAGAAAGACGAAAATGTGTGGACTACTAGAAACACTGCTTCAATTATGTTTTTATGATGACTTTGTGAAAGGTTAACTAAACAGCATGAGCCGTCTTCCTGACGTGTTAGGCCAGTAGGAACTACGTTTTTTAACTCATTCACACACACACACACAGACACAAAAGGGTGACCGGACATCCGTCTCCCGGCGATGAAATGAAATATGTAGCAAAATAGTCACGGCTTGTATCAATATTTTATATGCAGTTATGAGAGAACAGAGTTTTTGGCGCGGAACTTCGTGTGATTTCTTCGGAATTCAGCAGGTCGTAAAATCGTGTCGTATATCACTGCCTCAATACGATTTTCGGATAAACTCACTCGTAAAGTGTGCGTAGACCATAGAGGACATAGGATCTTCCGACCGTCAGAATTCGCACCGTGTACGCCCGCCTTTATCTAGCGAAACGATAGGTCGTTTTAAAAAAAGAAAATATATATATACACATATATATACTTTTTAACTACAATTATTTGGATTGAGCTGATCTGCTGATCTCTCATCACGTTGAAAGGTCACGCTCTATTGTCGCCGGTGAGCGGAAGTACCTCCCCACTGTTTACAAAGCGACCGTGCGAAGGAGGATAAATTAATTAAAAGGATAAAGGTTTAAATTGTATTGTATGTTGTATGACATATTTATGTCTTTGTGTCATATGTTTAAAATGGTCCTTACGTGTGCTTATCCTGGGTGTTTAAATCCTTTAAAACCTAAATGTTTTTTTCGAGCGTGACCTTTCAACGTGATGACATAGTTAGATAAGACCCTCTTCCTCAGCTGCGATCGTGCACAGTTGACGACAATTATTCGAAGAAAAATCCAGAAATGTTTTCCTCAAAAAACTTAATTTCTCTAACACTAAGGAAAGAAAGACATGGATATCTTGGATGGCATTGGGGTGAGTACATTATTAGGAAATTTTCTTTGAGGTGAACTAATGCTTTAAGGGTGCTTTTGGCATCTGTCTAGTGTCACACATGATATCGGACACTTTGGGAATGAGAAGCCCAGGATTTTTTCTCTCACCTAGTTAACCAGGTGTTATCTCTCAAGAAAATATGTTACCTATCAATTGTCATCACAAAACCTAATGCAACCCTTTTCCAGTGAACTGACAAATGAAAATTACATCAGTATTTCATAATAGATTAAAAATCGGTGGTACAATGCCACTATTCATTATCTTGGCAGCTGTAATAGTAAAATATGTCAAACGAGTTCCAGATGTAATACTTGTTTCATGTGCAATGATATTACTAAAACACAGAAGTGGGCGTTAAGTCTTAAAGTGTTTAAATCAGAGTGCTAAAATCAAGGTAGAAAATGACTTGTGTATAAATTATGACAGTTTTGATTTAATTCTACAAACATTGTAAGAACAACACAGGAAATAAACATTGATGCATGATCTTTTTACACAAAGATACAAAAATGAAGCTGAAATCAATGTGTGAACTGAGAAAATGTACAGGACAAAAATATTTATTACCAGCCAATAAACATAATTACCCCAGTGTTTTCTTATCTTGTTAGTAGTCTTTTTTTTTTTTTTCTTTTTTTTTTTTTTTTTTTACATTTGACTGACTATACTGAATCAATACTGCTATTTACGTTCATGTGGTAAAGATTCATCGTTTTTTTTTTTAATCGGGCTTATTCACCGTCTTTCCTACATTTAGAGTGGTGGGCAAACACATTTTTGTCATCAGTGCATGCATTGTTTTAGTTTGGCAGCACCGCCGCTAGCTCAGCTTAGCATAATGAATGGATTCCTTTGTTGTCAGATAGCATGTCGTGAGTAAAAGTGATTAAACAGCCCCCCCCCCCCCCCCCCCCCCAAGAAAAAAAAAGATATCACGCAACACCTGAAATCTGTCAATATACCGCCGTGACCTGCACGAGTATCTTCACTTTTGGATTGTGTTGAGTTTGTAAGAGTTGTGAGAACAAGCAAAGGACATACACTCACACCACCAGTTCGTGTTGGCTCTCATCCTCACGTCCTCAGGCTGTTGAGCGATCGCAACCTCCTCCTGTCGTTCTATATCCAAAGCACACAGCTCCTCTTCTGAAAACTCTGGTTCATAGAGCTATGGTTCTGGATCTTGACTGTCTGAGTAGTCCCCATCTTCGTCTCTCTAAAAATGCGCCATGTTCATCGCCATTCACTGTCTACTGTAAGAAAAAAAGCCAGCTACTATTCACGCCGGTATGTTGACAGAAGTTGGTGGATTTCAGGTGTTGCGTGATATCTCTGCGCCCAAGTAGCAGTGCTTTGCCTATATTTCCCCAATATAGTCCCAAGTCAATATCTGCCTAGGAAATTGCCTAGCCTTAATCTACATTGCTATTTGTACTCTTTGTGAATACGCAGGCCACAAGAAGTAATTCAGGTTTTTTATTTAATTAATTTTTTCCATCACTTTCACTCACGACATGCTAGTTGGCAACAAAGGATTCCATTCATTATGCTTAGCTAGCGGCGGCGCTGCCAAACTAAAACAATGCATACATGCACTGAGACAAAAATGCATTTGCCCACCTATCTAAATGCAGGAAAGACAGCAAAAAAGCCCTATTTCAAAAAACGGTGGAGTGTTCCTTAATTTTGCTTGTAAACGAAGTGACTTTTTTGAGGCTTTGTGCTCATGGCACTCACAGGGCTTTCTGGTGCCGATCTCCCTCTATATCACTCTTAAATAAAGTGTAAATTGCAGGTAAAATTTTTCACGAAGATAATGCAATGTGCTTACTAAACATAAAGATAAGAACCGCCTACCATTGTTTTTTTTATGTTTTTTATACCAAAATGCTGAATATAATATGAAAAGTTGGTACGTTTTACAGTGCTTTTAAGCACGCCCCCTCCCTGCCACTAGCTGGGCGTGACGTCATAAGAGGTACTCCAAGCTTGTACTGTCTATGCTCCAAGCTGGAGCCAGGTTATATTGGAGACCTAGCTAGCAAAAATGGTTAACTATTGTGTTTGTGCAGGATGTATGAATACATCAAAAACGGGGAGAGGCTCCACAAGTTCCCCAAGGACAAATGGCTGATTCGTGCCTGTAAGTGTTCGCATAACTTACCCGAGGTAGAGCTTAGATCGGCCCAAAAAAATTAATCCCGAGCCCGCTGTGTCCGAGCCTGGCCCTGCCCGACACATTAACTGTAATTATGAGCCCGAGCCCGGTTGAAACCCGACTATTTTTTAATATGTGGGTCATTATAACTGACGTGCTCAACTACTTTCTTATATTACTTTCTCCCGACCGCAACATTTATGTTTTGTCCCACTACCGCCCGCAAAAATACTTTGTTTCTGTACCTCCAAATACTTTCAAGTTAGCCTACGTGTCGCCACCATACACATCAGCATACATGCTCCTGATCAATTATTTGTAATAAAGCATTAACACACAAACCACTGTTATAATAACATAAAAGCAAGCGGGCTACTGCGTGCATGGTTTGGCATGACTGCGCGCAAAGTGCGATCCCATAATAATCCCTAAAAAGCTGACATCAGATCACAGAGATCTCACACATCTCTGTTATTATCAATGAAGCTTTCATAATATATACACTATGTTTGTTATAATTAGAGGATTTGCCAGCATACAGAATTCAGCACTGAACAAAAAGTCAGTTTTGAGCGGTGAGGGGAGTCCATCGTTCGTAAATGCTTCTGATTGGCCATTATTGCATTCAATAAATCAACACGCATGTCTGTGATTGGCTACATCGCTGCAGACATGTTAGAAATAGAAACTCTGCCTGTAAACCGTTTCTATTTTGTAGTTGTTCTTGCTTTTCTGCAACAGATGAATAGAAATCTATTAATTTTTATGTTTTATTCATAGATATTTCTAGTTTGCGGGAGTCCCGCAAATCGTTTTATTCTCCCTCAACCCGCACACACAGAGTGAGTGCATTACCGCCCGCAGCTCCCTGTTATGATGTCATCACACAGTTACGGTAAAAAACATGCTACCTTCGAAGAAACCCCAATAAATGTTATTTTAACGCATTTTAAGACAGAAATTTTTAAATATACACATATTGTGCACTTTAATTTACACATTAATTGGTTGTGGTGGTTAACCTGCAATTTACACTTTAAATAAGCCAAGATAATAAAGATTCCTAAACTAAAACAATGCATGCACTGAGACAAAAATGCATTTGCCCACCTATCTAAATGTAGGAAAGACAGCAAATAAGCCCTATTTCAAAAAACGGTGGAGTGTTCCTTAATTTTGCTTGTAAACGAAGTGACTTTTATGAGGCTTTGTGCTCATGGCACTCACAGGGCACAGGGCACTCACATTTATTTATTATTTTTTTTTTTTAATTTACATGTTCAAATAAATAAATAAATAAAGCACAGAGTCTATTTAAGTCCAGTTAATTACACAACATACGGTGGATTAAAAAAAAAACAGCAGATGCGCATCATCTAAATATTGTTCATAAACTCTTGATACAGATGTATCAAATCTTAATATCACCTACCTCTCTCTCTCTCTTTCTCAAGCCTCAGAACTGCACAGCTCTCACTGGCCTATGTTACAGAAGCAACACCCCTCAGCCCTACCGCCCTACCTGATCATCCTCGATAGATTCAGGCCTTCTTCTGGGTCAATCCAATTCTTGGTTCCAACTCTCAAACTCCAACTCTCTCTTGTTTCCGAGGTCGAAAGACAGATCTCTCTGTGAGATCGGGGAACTGGTGTTTGAGAGAAACTACAGTATCGTTTCCAGAGAACTCATTGAACTTAGACTCGCCTACTGGCAACCGATGGTCCCTATGTAACGATTTATCCTGCCCTGTCCTGCCCTCAGTACATAACTCATACTCTCTCTCACACACACACACTTACACACAAGAAAATTCAACAATTGACATCCGGGAACGGCAGGAATATCAATTTGTCAGCCTTACCAGAAAGAGGTGCAAGCAGCTGTTGATGAAGAAAACTATAAAACAGGGTGAGAGAGTCATTCTTTCATTCATAAACTGATTTACAGAAATGGAGCAAGCAGTAAGTATTTGTGATGATTATCAGGGCCAGTATATATATGGAAAAGCTGATAAAGACACAAAAGCTGTGTTTACTTTGAAGTCTTCTCTGTTACTTTTGTACATGTAATTTTTGCAGTTGTTTAGTTTTCTTAACCTTATATTGCGAAGCTGCTGCAGAATTGGGGATTCCCTCAATACACCACTCTCCAGGATTCCCCATCGTTCAGGACACTTAACGCTTACTGGACTAATACAGTGTTATAAAAGACCAAACTCCCTCCTTATTGGGGTTGTAGGCTATATTAATAGGCTACAGGCAAGCAGATGGACCATAATATGAACGTAACGCAAAAAGTTTCAAACTAAGCGATTCCCAGTGAAGTACTGGCATAAGTTGGCCTGTTGATATTTGATATTAAAATAAATTAGGGCTGTCAAATGATTAATCGTGATTAATCACATCCAAAATAAAAGTCTTTGTTTACATAATATATGTGGGTGCACTGTGTATAATTATTTTGTATATATATATATATATTATATATATATATATATATATATATATATATATATATATATATATATATATATATATATATATATATATATATATATATAAATACAAACACATGCATGTATATTTAATGTATATGTATATTACTTCATTTGTGTCTACACATTATCTTTGGGGTCTCCAGGGACCCCAGACAATAACATTTAATTTTGTAACAGTATAATATATATATTTTTTTTTACAAATGTAATTTTACTCTGTTTATTAATGTTTTTACTCAACATTTGTGCAGTTTTTGGAGGATTTTTGGTATCTTTTTAAATTTCTATAAATACATAAATAAATATTTATTTAAATAGGCTTTTTACAAAAAAACGGCATTTTATGTAAACTTCACTTTATAAAAGACCCAGAGTTCTAATTTTCATTCATGGAGATAACATGGATCATTTTACATGGTTTAATGTAAGATTTTTGATTTTTTTTTTTTTTTTTGGAAAATGCAGTTTTAAAATAAAAAATATCACGTTAACCACTAGATGGCCATAGACCTCCACTATAAGCTATTTGCTATGTGACTAACCAAACTATATATCTTTTCACAAGTTTTTCCAGTTGGATTAATATCTAAATATTATAAAATCACAATTATAACAAAACAAAAAAAAAATTGTCAAAGTTAAGCATTTTTTGTACTGACAAAAGTTTTTCAATAATGTTACATTATGCTTAGAATCAAACCTGAACAAGACTCCAAATGTTGGAGTCTTTAGATTTTATCATTTATTTCAATCATCTGTTTTTAATATAATTCTACAATTTTAATTCTACAATTTAACTAACTGCAATAAAACAAAAAATTACAGAAATTTACAGTTATATTACATATTGAGTAAAAATACACGACATGAACATCAAAATGCAATGATCTAAACAGTAATAAAAAATGAGCAAATAAAGCAGTAAAAAAAAAATTAGTTAAAAAAAAAACAGGGAATGGGGAAAAAATTGAACAACTAGGAACAATAATTGGTGGTCATCTCATACAGTCTCATTTACAGTGCACTGCAGGTGTTTATGCGTCAGTGCACTGCAGGCAGTATGCATAGTATAGCCTTACAAATGTATTCCTGTGTGTGTGTGTGTGTGTGTGTGTGTGTGTGTGTGTGTGTGTGTGTGTGTGTGTGTGTGTGTGTGTGTGTCTTGTGGATTTTTTTTGCACTGTTGGAAGTGTGCCACTTTATTTCTGTCTATGTGATCTGCGTTGTTTCTTCGTTGTTTCTGATTTTGATGATGAATTTTGTATATTTACTATGCGGGGTCTCCAGGGACCCCGAAGATAACAAGTGTCGGCATTTTTTTCACGCCAACATAAAAACAGATATCATTCCAAAATATTTTTTTTTTTGGTAGATCTAGACCGTGTTAAGAGGCGTAGAAAGTTTCATACCATTTGGACAAAGAGAACATTTTTTTTTAATTGACCAAAAGTCATTTCGGGTACTAAAAGACCCCGAAGATAATAAGAGGGTTAAGAAAAAAATATTATTTATATATAAAATATTTATATATAATATAAATTATAAATAAATCTATATACAGTATATACATGAAAATATTTCTTAAATATATACAAGGATGTGTGTGTATTTATATATATAAAATAATTATACACAGTGCACCCACATATATTATGTAAACAAAGACTTTTATTTTGGATGTGATTAATCACGATTAATCATTTGACAGCCCTAAAATAAATATGAGCATATGCGGTACTGAAAAAATTCTTCCATATCACAACCCTATATCACACCCCGAAGTTACGGTTAAAGACGGAACTATTCTTCCCACACTTGTGTATTCCAATCCAACTCCCAAGACTTTAAAGGCCATGGTGCAGGTTTTTTTTTTTTTCTTTTCTGGCAGTTTTCTAGTTGGTAATAAACATTTAAACAGTTATCCATTGTATTTGATGTTGTAGGGGATTACAAAAAAGAAACATAATACGGGAAAGTAGGTGATTTGTTAGCATTTGGCTAACAGCTAGCGAGGATTCTAATTTCTCCCACAATGCATTGGATGACGTCACATGAGGTACGCTGTTGGACAACAGACGAAAGCCCGCGATTAGTAGCTAACGTTAGCTAGTGAAAGAGTGACAGTGTCAGATATAAGTAAATATATCGAGATATATAGATAGATAGATCTTCCGAAGCTGGGTGCAGTTTGTCAAGATTAGGCGAGCAGATTTTTCAGCTAAGTTAACGTTAGCTCTGTCGCCGCAGTTACTCGAGAATATGCAGCGCGCATTTCAAAGAGGAGGATTACCACTCAGGGGATGCCAAGATGGTCTCACTTGGTTTAAAGAGTGAGAGGATGGCTAAGTTACTTCCTACCGCCGTGCCGTCTGTGAATGCAAACCTCTCTGCTTGCCCTGTCCCGAGGCCGAGAGACACCGTCTGCCGCAAGCGAGATATTGCCACGGTAAGTTCATCATGCTAACGTTAATGTTTACAAGCTGCGTGTTAGCTAGCTCTGTGTGCCTCCACTACAAGCACGATCACTCTGACATTAGAAGAGCATTTTTCGTGATTCACGAATTTGAGCCAAAACAAAATTGCCCTGAACTAAATGCCCATGTCGTTATGAAAGCTTCATGGCTAGTGTTTGGACCAGTGGTAATGATCATCAAGCGTCTTTCGCAATCGTGCGTTTGGGTTTTGTGTTAAACTGCTACGGTTCTCTTTCACATTTGACCGTGACCGTGTCGTCAGGGCTGTAGTGGAGGCTAAACGCAGTTTACCCACCGCTGAAATTATGTCAGAAACAGTTTATCCACTTCTCACTTCAGAGTTTAGCTACCTCTCAGTAAATTCACTACCTCATAGAGTTTATGTAACTTTACCACATGTATTACCACTAGTATTGGTGTAAACATTTAATAGTAACATTCAAATCATCGAATATGTTCTGGATTTCTTTTATGTATTCATTTAGTAGCGCATATCAGGGTCCACTGTACTGTAATCTCCCTGGCAATCTCATAACATTCTGTTTACTGTTTATGTTTGCTATAATTCATATGCAGGACCATTTCATGTGTTTTCAAACTTTCCATTAGTGGCAATGATCTTTATACAGTATTATTATTATGTCTGCAGGTTATGCAACATCATTAATGAAGGCCCTTCAGGAAAGCTACACCAATTCACCTGCAGCTCTTCGAGAGGTTAGCGCCAGTTTGTCCTGATGCACCCGGCCGCCCCCATCGCCAAATCCTTCAAACAGGTTCCTGAGGAGGAGGCCGTCAGACTCTACCTAGCCCTATTTATTTTAGTTGTTAGTTATCTTCTTTCCTTCTGTCCCTGTCATCTCATTTAGTGGTGGTTTCGGTGCTTTGGTTTTACTTTGCACAAAATCATTACTTTTTTTCTTAGGCTATTGATTCCCGTGATCTTGCTTATAAATTCCGATTCAGCCATTAGCCTACCTTTGTGATCACGCAAAGAGGTCTGGAGAGGCGGTCCGTTCAGAATTACAACCAACATAAAATATAAGTGTGCATGTACAAATTTGCAGTAATGTTCGGTAAATATAAACTTGAAACCGGAGAGATAGTTAATGAGTGAATTAACTACCGGTATGTTCCTAAACATGATCCATAACTGTTAATGGGATTCATTTCAGTATGGCTAATGTACCCCTTCGTCCTACACTAATCATAGACTAAACCATATCAGAAAACACACACAAATACATGTATACGATGTACAGTACACATGTATATTTGAATCACACATAACTAACCTTAACCCATTCACATAATATATTCACACACACACACACTCACAAATTCATTTATTTAAATGGGTTAGGGTTATGTATGTATATACTTCAGGTTACCATAAGTTAGTTAACTTAAATGAAGAGTTGGTCATGTAAGCTATAGCTAGCTGCAATTAACCCATTATCTTCCAATAAGCATTAACTAAAACTGGCCACATAAAATATACTGACTAGATTCACGAGAGGTCGGCTAATGTGTGTAAAAGTAAAAAAAAAAAAAATACAGTAATTTCATTAATTTACCAGCGAGCGTACTTCGGAAGCACTGAAAATGAATGGGGTTCAATGCTGGAACTATCAATGTTTGGAACTATTGGCTGCTCCATGACACGCGTTACTTCCGCATTCCAGAGTTCCTATGGCGGTCGTAACTCTCTCTCTATGGCTCTGGACCACACTATTGCAGGCAAAAGAAACAATGTGCAAACATTTCAGGTCTAGCCCTTCATCAGTGGGCTTTTTTTATATAGATTTGTTTACTTGCAACCTGTGTCTTTGTTCAGTAATATTTGTCCTTGTTCAGTAAATGTTTAGTAACTATTACAAGCAATGCCAATAAACTGTTTTTTTTCTTATAAAAATCCATGTGTTCTGTGTACTTTATAACATTTTGAGGGCAATTGGGCGATCACAACAGAATAAGCAATTATTATTTTTATTCATTTTCATCCAAACGAGGCAATTGAAAGCCCTGATAGGTCTGGTCACAACTTTGGAATTGTTGTCTGATGGTTGAAACCACACGAGAGGCTTCTTTATACTCCTGCCTAAAACCCCATAAGCCCAGAGTATAGCCTCCCTGGACGCAGTGTACCGGTATTGCCTAGGGATAAGTAGGAAAGATTCTTAAGTTTTAAACTCTGCAAGTATGTTGGAAACATATCTGATGCATGTTTATTGTGTATGCAACACATCTCCTGTCACCTATAGCTGTTGTTCAAAGGACTCCGTGTAAAAAATAAAAAGGTAAAGTAAACATAAACCATGAACATACTCATCACACTGAAGACATGACCAGCCTACTCGTCGTCAGCTACATTTGCAAACAACATTTTCACCGGAGATAGAGGTAAAAGCAGGACACTCGGCCGAGCAAACAGATACTCAAATTATACTCGAAATTTACTCAATGATGCCTTATTAATTTTAGTATATTTAAAGTAGCCTATGCCTCCTCTGTATGGATAGAAAATGGTTTTATTACAAGACACAAATTCAGATAGGCTTCTCAAAGCCTGTTTTATTACAGGTTTGAATGAATGAAATAATGTCTCTTCTGTATTAGAAAAATTAATCTATAATTATTACAGGTTTGAATGAATGAAATAATGTCTCATCTGTATTCGAAAAATAAATATATAAATAAGAAATAACTAAAAGCAATACCTCCAAATTTAACAAAAATAGCTCTCACAAACTTACAAAAACGAACTAACAAAATGTATATTTTTTTTCTTCCTCTTTATCATATTTTTCTTCCTCAATCCTCATCCTCCTTGTTTGCCCATCTATGTTTTGTTTTAGAGCTGATCTTTCCCAGAAGTTTTTTGAAAACCAGGACATTTTCATAATTAAAAAAAAACAGCTAAAACAGGACGTGAAAACAGAACATGTCCTGGGAAAACAGGACTGTTGGTTACCCTAACCTATAGTCTAAAGTCTGGGGCGTTGCGCGTACATTCAGATGCTATTTTAAGCGCGCATGCTTGGCCATAATACAGAGTGAACAACGTGCATCCACTGTAAATGATTCTCTCATCTACACAGATGCATTTTACTTTTTGCAAACGATACATTATTATAAGGAAAACTATTTAAACACGAGTGTTACAGCCCTGACGAGAACATCGATCTCCTCGGCTGTGAACCATGAGAACTGTAACTGAACCGATTCTGAAGCGCGCCTCTGCCTCTGCCTGCAGCCTGCGTCTACCTCATGTGACGTCATCGCCGAGTCGCGTAAAAAATAACCGTCACTAACCAAAAACTACAAAAACTGGACTTTAACACCATTTTGGAGACATTTCTAACTTTATATACATATCTTAACTGCTTTATGTACCCATTAATCGACAGTGGTGTTTAACCTGCAACATGGCCTTTAAAACGTGCTTACATCACCACAGACACTGCAATCTTCACACGTACAATGAATTAAGGCCTTCACTCCAGTATTCATCCAGTTTCCTCCATTCCCATGGAACTAGGACTTAAGGGCAGTATGAGAGAGAAATGTCGTCAGAGACACAAGCCTCGAGAGACCACAACACTGGGGTTAACTTTCAGGCTAAGGCACACAGGTAATATCAGGAGGCTATTAGAGTGTCATCAGCCTGATCGTGGTACTTAACTGTCCCAGGAGTGATCGGTCCACATTAATTCTTCAGTCCACGAATGTTCCCCTTCATAGCATCCGCCAAGACTGCAATCATCTGTCCTGTTCCCACTCTATCTCGGCCGCTTCTTTCCCTTCTCCGGACTCTCTTCTCTCCTTCACCAAAATGCCTTTTTATACCCCGTTATTGAGACTCGTGTTCCGATCGCTGATTGCCTCCCTCATTTCTCACAGCTGACACTCATTTCTCAATCCATTATCCCACGATCGGCCATCGCGTGTAAACCGGAACCGGCCCGGTGTTTCACCGGAAGTGCTCAGACAGGGAACGTCCTTGCTCGAAGAAAGGTTCCGCCTTGCCTTTTCGTCACTCTGTGACAGGTACATATAATGATACTTCTGTAGTCCACATAGAAGTAGTAGGTGGTTTAGAGTCTTTCAACCTCAAAGTTATGCATTTTATTGCTGCTAAAAGAGCTAATCTAACAAACCTCAGATTAATCCCCCTTCGTTCATCCAGTAATGAAGTGTCCCCCAACAAGATAGGTCTAGGCTCCCTGAGTATAAACCAACAACTGTGCCAATGATCTCTAAGACCCCTTCCCAGTATACCTCAAGGTCAAGAGAAGACCACAACATGTGTAAAAGTGTCCCTCTCTGCACTTTACATCTGGGACATAGCTCTGAATAGTTACTTTTAAAGGCATGTAGTCTTACTGGGGTATAATAGACTCTGTGTATCACATTAAATTAAATGAGTTTATGGCGGCTATTGACCGACAGAGTCTGAGCTTTCTCACATATGGTTTCCCATTCATCATCACTGAATGAGCACTCCAGATATTTTTCCCATTTAGATTTAACATTGCAAAGATTGCCAGCCATCAACTGGGACAGCTTACCATGAATAAATGATATAAGACCTTTAGGGTCTTTTTTATCAGATAAGATGTCCTCAAGAGGGGAAAGGGAAAGGTTAGATAGGCGACCACCTTGCTGAGTCTGAATGTAGTGTCTAACTTGTAGGTATTTGAAGAAAAATTTAGAAGGGAGGCAAAATTTCTGTTGTAGCTGCTTAAAAGCCGTGAGTGTATCCCCATCGTAAAGTTCTTTGAAAGTTTGAATACCACAGTCATACCATTGTTTGGTTATGCCATAGTTTATTTTATTAAATATCAAAAATCTAAAAGATGTGCATCATGCCTGGCACCTACATGAACACTTTACAGTTGGTTTTATGACATTCTCTTCTAATGCTATTTAAGTTAGAAACGTGTGTACCAATGTCTTATGTAACTTTAGAGATATGTGCGAGGAGGACGAGTGTAAATGATTGATAATTTGCTTGAATTTCTAAGTTGTAACGATTTATTTGTATAGCTATTTTGAAGGACTTTTATTATGATACGGCCTTAACGTGCCAACATGGGTGTTTAAAGCGCGCTCTGTTTCCGCTATGTGTATGTTATGGAAGTAAAATAATGACAAATGTTTTTGAAACAAAAAGCCTGTTGAAATGTACTTATTGAAAAAAAATATGCATTGCATTAACCCTGCTTGTATTTTACTGCATTGTATTTTTAGGGCTTGTATTTTTATGGGCTGAAATTTATCATGGTTGAATATTTAGGCTGTGAATATTTCAATTCAAAACATTTCAAACACATTTTCATTAGTACATTTTCAATAATATATATTCACATTTCATATTTCACTTCCAAAATATTCAAACTGATTAAAAATACAACCTATAATATTCAACAGGCGGTTTTCGGTCCATTTTATTTCGCTTTCAAATTCGCTTCCTCAAATTCAGTGGTTTAAATTCGACAGTAAATTCAACGTTGACATCCAGGAACTGCAGGAAAAGCAGTAGATTACCGAGCATACTCTCCATCTGCCGTTAGTCGACCTCACCAGCAGGGGGTGCAAACGCGTGTTGTTGACGAAGATAGAGCAGTTAGAGCAAGCCAATTCATTCATAAAAACTAATTTACAACAATGTAAGTGTATCTGTGATTATTATGACGTCTGTTTCATGTGAAATTCAGTGTCTTCACGATTACTTTCCTGTGTAGGTAGCATCTTTCTCTACCGTGAACGAGATTATAATGTTATTCCCCCGACGCGGATGTACAGGTCCAATGTTACATTTGAGTTTGACATATATTTCTATTGGTTGTTTAGTTGCGGCGATTGTGCTGCATGCATTACTAGGGTTTCCCTCAATACGTCAGGATTCCCATGCTGCACTGGCGTAGCCACGGGTGTGCCAGGGTGTGCCGGTGCCACCCAAAGTGGCAGCTGGCACACCTAATAATGGATGCAGAATAATTTTTTCTATAGTCTTAATAAAAAATGTTTTACTAAACTTGGGCTATTGTTGATTACTTAAAATATTGATTTTAAAATCAACACTTTCAAGTGTAAGTTAAACAAATTTTAACTGACCTTGTTTCCATGGCGACGTGTCATGATTGTCACGTGACACACCGCAGCCACTATTCGCTTTTATTCCCTTTACCGTGTGCCGTGTCTGATATTTCAATTCTTCGTTTAAAAAATATAGATATAACAAGATGAGCGCCGCAGTTTAGAGAGTCATGTCAGCTGGATTTACAGCACCTGAAATTGTCAGTTTCTCCCGAAATACATGAAAGAAAGTGGCCGTTGAACTGGGAGAAGAATAGTCAACTTTATAGTTCCGCTATGTGTCTGATATATAAATAAAACAGATCGGCAAATTACATTTGAATAGATTTAGGGCTGGGGAAAAAATCGTTTTTATTTAAAAATCGAGTTGGTAGGTCAAATCGATTTATATTTTCAAAAAAATCGATTTTTTAGATTTCTTTTTCTCCCCCTCTTCAGCCTACATTTAGATCACAACACTAGTGTCAGAGCACTATAATTGTTCTTCACGCGCACAGTAACTGAAATTTAAAACTGTTAAAAGAAAAGGCTCAATAAACTATTGCATACATAGATACTGTATAATACACTACGCATCGATTTGTGCCTTGAACTTTTCAATGCGGACTCGACGGGCTGCGCGCTGTGACTCTGTGTTGCTTCAAGCGCATCATTCAGCGCTCGGGAAGCGCATAAGCTCATCATTCAGCGCTCGGGATGCGCATAAGCTCATCATTCAGCGCTCGGGATGCGCATAAGCTCATCATTCAGCGCTCGGGATGCGCTTTGTGCCGCGATGTATTGGAGTCTTTCATATCATAATGCTTTTGCGCAATGAAAGTTTATTAATAGCCTTTCTTCTTCTGTCCCATCTATATGTTGCTGCATCATTAATAGCTGTGCTATACATTTAAAAAATGTCTTAATTTTATAGTAGGCTATATAATAATTGACCAAAGAGCAACATGTAACGTTTTACCAGATTAAGTGCTCTTATACCCACTAAATGTTTTTTTTTCACTAAATGTTCATATTTTATACAATTATTGAGCACTTGGGATTTTTCTAGACTAAATTTTACTGCTGAATTATCCACTAATCTAGTTTATAACAGAATTTTTGTCATAGATTATGATCATATATTTTTTTGGATTTGTTGTTTTTCTTTATAATGAAGTTGTCTGTATTAAGTAGACTGTGTTTAACACACAAAAGAATGATTATCAGTTCAACACACAAAATCGCCCCGCTCTAAATAGATTGTTATTGCTGCTTCCATACTAGACATCAGTGTATTTTTACTAACTGTATTTCTTTACTAGTGCTTATGTGTATTTAAATGTCTGAAACATACGATAAACATTATGTGGCTGAAAACAATGCATATTAAGTGCTGAGCTTGTCCGTCTCTGGCTCAGCGCCAGCAAACCCCAACCGCGAAAGCAGTTTGAATCTGGCAGTTCTGTGACGTCACTAAACATTATACTCTCAGGGGCACAGAAATAAAAATCCAATATAGTCTATGGTGCCATAACGCTCAAAAGGTTAAATTGTAATTTACATTTTAAATTATTTTCGTTTAGAAAATATCTGCCGACATTCGTACTGCCAATCAGCAAACATCAGCTGCTGTGATCCCAGCATCTCCATAGGCACTATGTTATGACTATGTTGTTGGTGATCCTGAGTGTAATGTATAGTTATATTTTAATATAGCCTAGTTTTATGGTTATGTGGAGCATGGTTATGGTTAAAAAATTTGCACAGTAATCTGACAATAAATGTGGCACACCCAGTTTTTCAGATGCACACCCAAAGTCTCTTTTCTGGCTACGCTACTGCCATGCTGGACATATAAAACGCTTAACCTAGCTTAATGAACTAATACAGTGATATAAAAGACCAAACACGCAGGCAAGCAGACTCAGAATATGAACTTAACGCGCAAAGTTTAATGCTCAGCGTTTCCCAGTGATACTGGCATAAAGTTGGCTTGACATTCGCACATTTAGGGACCGTCTCTAAAGTTACATACGACATTGGTATACACGTTTCTAACTTCACTAGCATTTGAAGAGAACGACTTACAGTCATAAAACTAACTGTAAAGTGTTCATAGGTGTCAGGCATAATGCGCAATTTATTCAAATAAATTGAAGTTTGCTATTGAAGTTAGAAACGTTTAGGCCACTGTATTAGTTCTCCCTCTTGGCTCTCAACGAAGGCGGTCGCATTTTCTCTCCCTCTCCCTCCCCTTACCTCTCCTGCTTGCTTCTCTTGTCACGTCTACTGTCTTGTACTTTGAGAGACTCTCGCAGCACTGCTTTCCAAACTAAGAAATTATGGATTTGATCAACTGGTCTCTCAACGCAATTGACACCATCTTCTCGACGAGAAGCTTGGGTTCGGGGGAACCTGACTGCCCTGCCGGGACGTTCGCAGCTGGCTACACGATGGACGCGTGGGAGAGGTGGCGGGTCGTGTGTCTGGCCGCTCTTTCCGTGGAGGACGCTGAAGATATCTACCTATTCGGTACCATGATAACAGGTTTTCTGCTGATTGGATTAGGCATTGCCCTGGTTTATCGAGGAGTTAAGAAGACGGTGACAGCTGTTCAAAGCCCCACGAGGCTGCCCGTCATGATTGAGGCGGTGGGCAGAGCTGTCGGCACTCAGACTGGGACTATGAACCAGAATGTGGATAACATCTTGGAGAAGCTTGCAGCTTTGCAAAGGCAAATGGATCGTTTCAGAGACCAAAATGGACCAGGAGAATAGCCTGTGTAAATTGAATGCGGCTACTCCCCGAAGACCAAACAATCCCAATCTTATCTGTTTCGGCTCCCCTCATCCAGCACTGGCCTTGGCCAAGGCCGCTGTTGGAACAACAAATCTCCCGGAGAAGCACTGCAGTGAGCCGCTCTTGCGTTCCTTCCCCGACTCCCCCAGACACCTGGGATTGTTGACTTTGCATGGACCTGATCAAGGTTGTCTCCATGGCAACTTGCTGTGTATCGCTATGACAATCCTGCGGACTGAGGCACCTAGATTAGGGATGGCTTAGCAACTATCTCCAGGCCTACACACACATGAACTTACATATATACACATATACACATGCATCCCCCCACACCCCATCCCACGCCTTCGCCGCTTCGTACCTACAGCCTGGCAGGCGGGTCTGTGACCAGCGCCGAGAATGGCTGCAGGACCGGATGCTGCTTGCCTGGGCTGGACAATTCCATCCCCCACTCCCCACACGTGTTGCAATGTCTTGTTCATGTTGTTGTACTGTTTATGTGCTAATGTTGCTGAGGTGTTTTTTCCTGTTCCCAGACTGTACTCCTTACAGGAGCATAGTCTGGGGGTCGCCTTTTTTTTTCACCTCACCTCTCCTCATGTCATGCTGTATTTTTCTCAAGATTGGCGCTGATTATAGCAGCCATGGTAGCATCTTGCTACCGAAGCACATTCCTTGTGTGTGAAAGCACTACTTGGCAATAAAGCTGATTCTGATTCTGATTCTGATTCTGATTCTAATAGGACTACCAATGTTACTTTAGAGACGGTCCCTAAATGTGCGAATGTCAAGACAATTTTACGTTTAGTCATTTAGCAGACGCTTTCATCCAAAGCGATTTACAGTTAAACTAACAATATAGAACAACAATATGAAAGTGCTATGAACCTTCCCAGTATAATCTAATGCAGTACATGTATGTTGGCATACTTCCTCAATAAAGGTGCGAGTTTTGTCTTTTATATCAATGTATTATTCCATTACAGGAATTGCCAGTTTTGTCCCGACAGAAAGGGAATCTTTGAGTATGATGAGGTATTGAGGGAAACCGAATATAATAATAATCCCGTTCATGGTAGAAAAAGCTGGTAACATGTAAGGCTGCACAGGGAAAGTAACAATGAAGTTAATGAATGAAACATAAAAACAGCTTTTGTGCCTTAATCATCTTTTCCGCATATATACTGACCCAGATAATCATCACAAAAAACGTAATGCATGCTCAATTGTTGTACAGTTTTCATAAATGAATGGCTTGCTAACTCTATCTTCATTAACAACACGCGTTTGCACCCCCTGCTGGTGAGGTCGACTAACAGCAGATGGAGATTATGCTCGGTGATCTCCTGCTTTTCCTGGATGTCAACGTTGAATTTACTGTCGAATTTAAACCACTGAATTTGAGGAAGCGAATTTGAAAGCGAAATAAAATGGACCGAAAACCGCCTGTTGAATATTATAGGTTGTATTTTTAATCAGTTTGAATATTTTGGAAGTGAAATATGAAAGGTGAAAATGGATTATTGAAATTTTACTAATGAAAATGTGTTTGAAATGTTTTGAATTGAACTATTCACAGCCTAAATATTCAACCACGCTAAATTTCAGCCCATAAAAATACAAGCCCTAAAAATACAATGCATTAAAATACAAGATGTGTTAATGCAATGCATATTTATTTCAAGTCGTACAATTCAACAGGCTTTTTGTTTCAAAAACATTTGTCATTATTTTACTTCCATAGTATGTGCGCACACTTTCGTGAAGGACGCAGCTTGCATGCATGACGGTTTTCTCTCCCTATGAAGTTTTTGTGCATCCCACTTGAGGGTTATAAGGTAAACTAAGTTTAATGTCTATCATCTTTGTAATTGTATCGTTTTATTGTGATGTTGGTTAACGGGTTTGAGTGATACAGTGTTTGTTTTTATTGTTTGTTTTTGCTGTAGCTCTTACGGTGTCTACATGAGTATCACGAATAAAACGCTAATGGAAACATCAGTTTAAGGAGTACTTGACCATCATTCCAGTGGGGTAGCTACAACGAGGACAAGGAAGGCCAAAGACCGTAATCTCTGATGAGATCTGATCATGTGGTCAACCATGGTCTAACAATTAGGGAGGCTGGGCAAAGAGTACAGCCAAATTTGAGCAGGTACACTGTAGCATCTAACATCCGGACTTTCCGAAATGAGAATAGTTAGAATAGTTATTCCTTTACAGTAATTTACTATTTGTTTGGCAGAACTGAAAGATTATCAACGCAAGATGGTTGGGAACGTGTTCTGTCTCCTGAACAGGAAACTGAAATCATGAACATGGTCCTAGAAAATAACGGCATAGCATTATGGCAAATACAAAGAAAAATAATAGAAACCAATGAGATATTTCAAAATATTGATAGGGTAAGCTTATCAACACTGGACCGTGTCTTGCGCAGAAATAATCTGAGGATGAAGCAGGTCTACTGGGTGCCATTGGAACGCAATTCAGAAAGAGTCAATGTGCAAGTGAGTCCTATACAATCCCACAATTAAAGCATACTCTCGACACTGTATAAATGATACATATTTCAGTATTGTAATTATAATGATTGTGCTTCACAATAGTGACCACTCCATGTCTATTTCTGCTATTGTGGTATAATACTACCTAAAATACACCAAAAGTGCAAAGATTTTACAGACAACAACAACAACAAAAAAGTATAAGTAATTTTGGTTATTTAAATGTAATGTGTTGATTAACTTACAAAGTACAGCACTATCCTCACAAACCCATCAACCAGACTGAGCCAACAAGGACTCATTAAAGGAATACTTCACCTCTGGGAAGATGAATGTGTATTTAATATTGGTCATTTATATAGTAGAAATGTGAAATTATTTTTGAAATTGAAGCATTCTAGACTGAAAAGGCAGAAAATGTATTTTTTACTCATGTGGCTGAAAAACAACTCCCAGAATGCACTTGCTTTGCTGCCCTTACGAGGCAACTCCCAAACCACGCCTACCGGTTACAGGCGGCAGAATCCGAAAAATGGATACAACCAGAGAATGTCTAATAAAAACATGCTAGGCTTGCTTTGATACATCGTGAGTTATTTGATAAATTTCCATCGAAATGGTGCTAAATTGTGTTGTACCGGGATGTAGTAGCCTAATGTATATAACACAACTTAGACTTTCATATTAAAAATATGATGCAAGGCAGGATCATGTCAACAGAGTAGCTTAGTAGCTCTGAAAAAAAAAAAAGCTTAGTAGCTCTGCATATGAATGCATATGCTTAGTTTTCCTGCAATTGAAATGACTATTTCTCTAAGCTAATACATTCTCTAGGCTAATCCATACTCTAGTAACACTAAAGGTTTATAAAAAGAACCACCGACAATGTGAGTTATAACTTTTAATTAAAAAATAATTAATATTAACACTTTTTCACTCAAAGCTCTGCGGATTCAGCGATCTCGTCCAGAAGAAAATGACATCGTTGAGATTCGCATGCAAAGGCAAAAGACCTTAACTTCAATTTTGGTCAAAAATGAGTTATTGCCATATTTGGAACAATGGACATCAGTTTTATCATGTGGAAAAATATCTTGCGTCAATTTTGTTCTTTTATGCTAAAAAATGAAATGTTATTTTTGCCATAACTTCCAAAAGCAGAGGGAAAGCAAAGGCAGAAGCCCTTAACATCAGTTAGAGTCTTTTAGCTTTGTTCCGCTGCACTCTAGAACGCTGCTATTAAGTTACAGTGGAGTTAACCCTTAGGGGTCTGAGGTGTTTTTCGGGGCCCTTGAGATGTTTTGATATGCCCTGACATTTGTGCTTATTTCAGCTACTTAAAACATACCATTTGCCAACATATAAATTTGCTGTATTCAGCACAAACTCTTCTACAATAATATGTGAGCAAAATGTATGTACATGTTTGCATTTTATAGAAAAAAAATATTATGCGTGGTTAGTACGTTTTGGGGAAAAAAATGTCACCGCAATAAGGCCATTTAACACAGACTGAATAGTTGTCCACAATACTTTTGAGTTACTATTCTTGTAGGCTAGAATGAATTACTTCAAAATGAACCACAAACATCAATATAACGATTTAAATTTCTTACGTCAGTTTTTAGGTCAGCAGTGCTGTATGCGTGGTTGATGAATATTAATGTGATTTACACCTGGGAAGACTAAAGACACTCCCCCAATGGCCCATCAAGGTGCTGTGAGGCAGCCTGAACTAAGAATGATTCACTGATGAATAAAAAGTTAAAAAGAACAGCATTTATTCAAAATAGAAAGCTTTCCTAAGAACGTAAATACTTAAAGTCATTCCTATCACTTAACTGTTAATTGTATTTAGACAAAATAGCCTATCATATTTTTACCAGAGTCTGAAATATATTTCTCTCAATCACATTATATAACCAGCAGTTATTCGCAAACAAAATGCATTAGCCTACACATAAGGCAGTATTTTAGCATGTAGTGTCAGCTAACCAAAACTGAAAATTTAAAATATATTGTATTTAGTAGCCTATCACATTACACATCACAGTCTGAAATATATTTCTCTCAATGAAATATAGTGAGTAGGCTACAGGCTTGTGCACAATTCAGAATTGAATTGAGAATGACTCTTTAATTCCAATTCAATTCTTGAATTTGAATTGAATTTGAATTTATGTCAAAAAAAGGATCTAGAATTACAATTCGAATTTGAATTAAAGGAAGCAGAATTGCAATTCAAAACAAATTCAAGAAATTCATTTAGATATTTTAAGTGAAGTGTTTATCAATGAAGCTTTCCAGTATATTTCAGATATGATTGCATTACATATTCTATAAATGATATTAGTTTGAACTACTAGTACAAATTACATTAACAGGAAATATTTTCCCCCAGCAATGAATGTTAAAAGCTCTAGTCACAGAACAAATAATTAGGTTTGATTTATTGTAAAGCTCACTGTCTGTGAGTTTTGCAATTACATTGAAATAAACATGAGTTTTAATTTAATGCATCCTGAGAGTGTTTATTTGGTCCAGAAACAGTATAAATTATATATAAATGAGGCCATAAATGATGTTGAAAATATGTCCACAATGGCCACATTTGAACTAGTTTTTAACCTTGTACGAAGAGGGTCCATGAATGTCAATATCGGACGTGCAGAACACAAAAAAAAAACGTCATAAAAACTTTCATTCTGGCTCCTCAGTGGACGTCTTTTCAACATACGACTTTTGTGACAAAGACGTTGAAAATACATCTTTTGGAAATCGCTAACTGTAATGAACTCATGTTACTGAATTACAAAATTAATGTAATTGTATTTAGTTGTATTACTGAGATAAAATGTGAAATTTAATTAGTTACTAATCAAATTAAAAGGAAATTGCTTTACATTGATAAAGTAATCCTGTTTTCTCAAGGTCAGAGAGGAAGAATGCGCATGCGCGTGCGGTCAGTGTTTGTGTTTGGAGCTCCATCGATTTGATTCATTAATCCTTGATTTTCTTCTTTACCACTCAATTATAAACAGGCACTTTCTATTTTTATATCATGTGAACTTATCCTCGATACTATTCCTTATAAAAAACAATCGGATTGCTTTGATATCGCTACTTAGATCCAACTTTCCGAATCTCGGCTACTAGCCTTTAGCCCGCTAGCATTTCACGCGTGGCCTCGAGCGTCTCATTTTAGACCCGTTTCTCTGAAAGCTTCTCTGAAAGTACAGACACACGTTGATTGTGCTTAGAGCCTGCATCAACGGGGCATAAGCACATGCGCGTGCGGTCTGTGTTTGTGTTTGGAGCTCCATCGAATTGATTCATTAATCCTTGATTTTCTTCTTTACCACTCAATTGTAAACAGGCACTTTCTATTTTTATATCATGTGAACTTATCCTCGATACTATTCCTTATAAAAAAAAAAAAAACAACAATCGGATTGCTTTACTGTTTACTATTACTACTAATTTACTGTTCATCTGTTAAAATGGCAAACATATCGGATGTGTGTCTAACGTTACCTCTGAGTGCAGGTGAGGACACATTCGAGCTGATTTCGGTACGATTGGAGCTGGAGTCGGTGGAGAAGCAGATTCGTGTTCTGCTGGAGAAGCAAGCCGAGCTGCGAGATCGGCGATCAGCCCTTGAAACATCACGCGCCGATGCTCACAAGTCAGTGGTTAGTAACTTTGTGACTTTGACTCCGACTTCGTCTACTCCGTGCGTTTCTCTGCCCAGGAGGACGCGATCATCTCTGCCTTCAATCACTCCTGCACCCTGGGTCACGACACGAGCCAGGACCAGAGCAAGAACCTCTCCCCCCCTCCCGGTCTTCGAGATCTCCACCCGGAACCGCTTCTCCCCTCTTCGCGAGTCGGAACGCGACGACGCCGTGATCATCGGCACTTCCATGGTCCGTCATGTCCGTGCTACCTCGGGTAAAGGTAAGGTGCGCACTCACTGCTTTCCTGGTGCTCGTGTTCTTGATGTCGCTGCGCAGGTTCCCGAGATCCTGAACGGTGACGAGCGCGTCGGAGCTGTCGTGCTGCACGCGGGGACGAATGACATCAGGCTGCGGCAGACGGAGGTTCTGAAGAAGGACTACAGGAGCCTGATCGAGACGGTACGCAGCACATCGCCTAGAGCAGGGCTATTCAATTGGCGGCCCGCATCATCTCCATGCGGCCCGCCAATCATCTCCATGCGGCCCGACGGCACCAACCTCCCTCCTCCTCCTCTTTTCCTGCCGGTGCGGCTAATTCAGTTTGATACTCGCTCCGATTGACCTGAGAAACGTTTTACGTGCGAATATTTCAGCAGTTATTATATGTGTCCCGAATTTATGTCGACTGAACCAGCGATAGGCTACCACTCATTCGTGAATGAATCATTTGGTTCGATTCTAAACGCGCTTGCATAACGGTCTAAAACTATTCGGATTCATTCGGACCACTCCGTTACTGAATCATCTGAAGCGGTTTCTCGTTCAGTACAGTATAACAACAAATAGCGATGTTTTCAGTAAGTTGTTTCACTAGTTGTTTCAACACGGCCCAGCACGGAGCGTTTACTCCCGGACACTGTTATTAAACAGCGTTGCGACAACCAGTGAGAAGTGTTTCAATTCGATAGACACCTCTCTGTTACAAACCAACAATCACTTGATGATTTAATTAGTATTAAATCGGATGAAACAGCCTCAACATTCCCAACAAGACTGATGAGGAAAGCAGAAGAAACACTGTGAGCATGAACGAAATTAGAAGACTTTAAATCCCCTAATCACCCTTACAAACATTTACCATGAATGTACTGTAGTAATTTACCATGGTTGGGCAGAAATGTGCAATATTTATATTGAATAGTATGTAGTAATAAATAAATATAGTATATATATATATATGTTGTGTATACTAGTGTGGTGCTGGTGGATATTGAGCAGACATAAGTCGTCCGATCAGAGACGAAGTACACTTTAATGTATTGAGGCTTGTAGAGGCATTTACAGTCTTAGAATTGAATTGAGTAAACCATTGAAGTACAAGCAGTAGAGGGTAGTTTGGAGTGTAACGTAGTATGAGTGGTTTTGTATATGAACGCACTCTGCAACAACAACAGCAAAGATAACAGCGGGACACTAGCAACGTCTCTATACGAGCTCTCCGAACTGCGTTCTATTCATATTGAACCGTTAAAGGGAAAAATACTGAATCATCATAGTAATGCGTCCTAAAGTCACAAGGGGGCGCTAATGTCTCAATATATACAAAGCAGGCCTTTTCAACAGCCGCCCCCACATTTGCTGTGGAAATGTGCAACTCAGAAAAGGTATACCAAGTAAGGGATAGTACCAAAGGGTAATCAGTCCTGTAGAGCTGGGAGGCTGATGAGACGGGTGATGGGACGAAGATATGTTTTCTTTTTGACTTCCACTTCGGCAGCCCGGGTTCTCCCATCTTCTCCTGGGAAGACTTTTGTCACTTGTCCAACTGGCCATAGAGCTCGGGGTAATTGATGATCAACAATCATTACTACGGTTCCAGGCTGCAGGTTCTCTGCCTCTCTGTGCCATTTCTGGCGGACTTGTAGTTCTGGAAGATAGTTGCGGAGGAAGCGTCTCCAGAAGTGGTCTGTTAACAGCTGACTGTGTCTCCACCTCCGTTTGCTCAGCAAATCTGATTCGGGGTATATTACTTGAGGTAAGGATGCGTCAGGCCGCCCCATGAGCAGCATGTTGGGAGTAACTGGATCAGGGTCCGCTACGTCTGAGGATGTATATCCGAGTGGCTTTGAATTGAGAATGCCTTCAATCTCAACGAGCACAGTACGTAGGACTTCTTCCGTCACCATTTGTCCCCCTATAGTAGAACAGAGGGCAGACTTCAGGGATCTTATCTCTCTTTCCCAACAGCCTCCGAAGTGTGGAGCGCCTGGGGGGTTGAACTTGAAACTAATCTGGTGGCTGGCTAATTGCTCCTGGAGGGAAGGATGGAGCTCAGCGAAATCTTCTTGTAATGCTCTCTCGCCACCTCTGAAATTTGTACCTTGGTCCAAGATGATCTCGAATGGCTTGCCTCTGCGGGAGATGAATCTTCGGAGGGCCATTAAGAATGAATCTGTGTCCATCTGGTAGAGCAGGTCCAGGTATACAGCTCTCGTTGTCAGACACTTAAATATGACCCCCCATCTTTTCTCATGTCTCCGCCCAATCTTGATAAGGTAAGGGCCGAAACAATCCACCCCAGTGGAGTAGAAGGCCGGTTGAAGCAAACGCAGTCTTGAAGGAGGTAGATCGGCCATGCGGGGAATGCTGGGCTGGCCTCTCCACTGTCTACAACCTAAGCACGTTCTCTGGTGATGCCGAATAGCTTCTCGACCTTTCAATATCCAGTACTTACGACGTACTTCTGCGAACACCCTCTCTGGTCCTGGATGGTGTAGAGTTTCGTCAAAGTCCTGGATAATCAGTCTGCTCAGGGGATGCTTAGGGTCCAAAACTATGGGGTGAATAGCGAATTCGTCTAGCTGCTCTGTTCGTCTAAGACGACCACCAACTCTGATGAGGTGTGTTGTACTGTCATACTCGGGAGCAAGGCACATGAGACGACTACTCATTGGTAGAGGTTTACCTGACTTAAGATGAGCCAGTTCGACTGGAAAACTTTGGCCTTGTGCTTGTTGAAGAAGGGATAGTTCGGCTTCTCGATAATCCTCAGCTGTTAGTGCTTCTGTAGGGGTAGCCTCCCCGTGTAAGACTCTGGCACTAGCTGTGAGTAGTTGTTTATAAGATGCGAACTGGTTACAATCTGGTAAGACTGGTTCGGTGACAGGAACTGTAAGTCCACAAAATGTGACTGGTTTCAGCTCTACATCTTCAGTAGGGAGATGTAGCAGAGGACTCTGAGGCCACTGATCTGGGGGCAGCAGGAGGAATGATGGGCCTTGACTCCACCGGCTTGACTTAGCTAACTCGGCTAACGTTTTACCCCTTGTGATATCATCGGCAGGATTTGACTTGGAATCGACGTAACGCCAGTCCTTGGGGTCTGTCAACTCCTGGATCTCGGCTACCCTTGTGCCAGTGAAGACTTTAAACCGACATGAGTCCGCTTGGATCCATGACAGCACGGTAGTAGAATCTGACCAGAGTGTGACTTGACATGTAGAGACACTGAGTTCTGACTTCAATAATCTGGCTAGTTGTGCTCCTGTCAGAGCGGCGCACAACTCAAGACGAGGTATGGACTGTTGTTTCTTTGGGGAAACTCTGGAACGCGCAGTCAAAAACGCTATCTCTACATCTCCTTGAGGACTGACTGTTCGGAGGTAGGCTACTGAGCCGTAGGCTCGCTCGGAAGCGTCACAGAAGACGTGTATGTCTCGGATACTCTGTGGGTTATCCAACTCTAATGTGACGTAACATCTGGGAATGGAGATGCGCTGAATGTCTGGTAACTCTTGCTCCCATGACTGCCAGGCTTGGAGCAAATCATCTGGAAGTTGAGGGTCATCCCATTCCCTTTTCTTGTCCCACAGACGCTGGACCAGTATTTTAGCTCTTGTGGTGTACGGGACAATGTACCCTAGGGGGTCATATTGACTAGCTAAAACCTTGTAGATATGACGCATAGTAGGGGCAGAGCATTCAATGGGACGATGCTTGTATGACAGTGTGTCGGAGCTAAAGTGCCAGTGTAGTCCGAGTGCAGACTCTTGAGCATCTGGTTGCACTTGAGTCAGCCACAACACCAGGCTACTTGACTTGGATTCTGATGGGATATGTTCTAGTACTTGAGGGACGTTGCTTGCCCATTGTCTAAGATCAAATCCTCCTGTGGCTAGGAGATCTCGCAACTTGGATGCCAGAGCCTTGGCTTCTTCATGGGAACTGAAACTCTGAAGGAAGTTGTCCACGTAGAAGGACTTCTCTATACTTTCTTGGACGTCTTCACCTGGGTGACTATGGTCGATAACATGCTTCTGGAGCGCGAAGGTCGCACAGCACGGGCTGCACGTCGTCCCAAATGGGAGAACTTGCCACTCATATACTTGTGGGGACTTGTCTCGGTTGAGGTCCCTCCAGAGGAATCGTAACAGTGGGCGGTCTTCAGGTAGTAGTCGCACCTGATGAAACATGCCCCTAATGTCACTACTCAAGGCGACAGTATGTTCACGGAACCTCAGGAGTACAGACATCAGGGAAGGGCCTAGTGTGGGACCAGGGAGTAGCAATTGGTTAAGATTCTTCCCTCCATGAGCAAATGAGCAGTTGAAGACGACTCTGTTCTTGCCGTTATGCTGTGTCATATGGTGGGGAATGTACCAAGACTCTTCTGCTTGGTCCACTTGGTCAGGAGGTATCACTTGTGCATATCCGGCCTCCTCCAACTTGTTCATCTCCACTTGGTAGGCTGCTGCTTGTGATGGATCCCTGGTTAATCGCCTCTCTATTCCTCGTAGACAAGGCAGAGTGCTTTCTGGGGAGGCTTGCAGGAGAGGCATATTTTTCACTCTTAATAAGGGCGTGGCGTATCTGGCTACTCCATCGACTGTAACTCTAGTAGTCTTGGACTCGAGCAGCGAAATAGCATCCTGATCTTGCTTCGACCGGGTAATGAGTTTCTCGCTGCGGTAAGGGAGCACGTCTAGTTGCCACAATTTCTCAACTTGTCTGTACAGGTCAGTATACGAGCCTGAAATAGCTGTAAATAGACACTGCTGGCTGGGAAGGCGATGCTTTATCTCCTGCGTGGGACCTTGTAGGGTCCAACCTAGTCGGGTCTTGATGGCAGCAGGACCGTTTGGTGGGCCTAGACGGACCGGTTCTACTGGGGTGATAAGGTGAGGGTAATCCGACCCTATAAGGAGGAGTGGTTGGACGCATTCAACATGTGGCAACTGTAGACCTTGTAAATGGCGGTATTTACGTTGTAACTCGTCGACTGGATAAGTATGCTCTGCTAATCCCAGCGTCTCTGCTGTAAAGGCTTGACGAATCATGAATGTGGTCTTGGGTTGGGATGCTGGCGACACTGTGAATGTCACTGAAGCACCTCGCAGCCTGTGGAGGTCTTGTCTGACTGTACGCAGTACGAGCTCTTCTGGTAGACCAGTCAATCCGAGCTGCTGTGCTGCTGAATGAAGGAGGATTGTGCGCTCGGACCCGTCATCCAAGAGGGCGTAAGTCTCTAAGCAGTGGCTGCCATTTCTTAAGAGTACTTTACAGATCTTCAGCAAGACACGCCTGCTGTCAGTGGGCCGATCTAGGTACAGTGTCTCTGCAGTCGTGCTCACCAAGCAGCTCTCTGAAGATCTGATCTTAGGCTTCTCAGCAAAGGATCGATCATTAACCTCGTGAAGGACATACAAGTGTCGGCGATTGCAAATCTTGCAGAGTGTCTTGAGGTTACATTGTGCAGCTTGATGGGTTCGTCCACAACGCCAACATCTCTTGTGTGATTGTATCCACTGTATTTTCTGATCTCGGTTTAGTCTCTGGAAACTAGCACACCCATTCAGGTAATGGTCTTGAGCGTCGCAATATGGGCAGAATGTCTTCCTGTCTCTGGGCACAGGGTCAGGAACTCTAACTGGCATGTCACTGCTGTCTTTCTCTGTGCCAAGGAAGATACTCGTGGCCTTAATTGGCTGTCTCGTGTCTCTCTGGTGTACCCTCTTGTGAATGGTTACAGACTTACTTGCTAGAGGATAGAACCTGGTGCTGTCTTCTTGAACTTGCAGCTCAAACTCCAACCATGCTGATAGATCCAGTAAAGTGGGGATAGGAACTTGTTGTGGATGGACAGACCGTCGAAAACTTGTCTGCAGATCATGTGGAAGCTTACACAACAGTCTTGATACATGGGAACCGCACTCTAGCTCCACGTAGCCTTTATTCCCCAGTTGCTGAAGCATACTCACTAGCGAACGAACTTTCAATGCGAACATCCGAAAGGCTTTTACATCTCCGTGACTGACATTTGGACCATCCATAAGCTCGGCTATTCGCTGAAGTGCCAACTGGTGGGGCTGTCCATACTGTTGGTGAAGCGCCTCCATAGTCTCTGAGAAAGGAAATAATGAGTTGCAATATGAGTCTGCAATCAGCAGTGATTCCTCAAACTTCAGGTGATCGACGAGAATCTGGTACTTAAACCTCTCTGTAGCGTCCGGTGGCAAGATGTTCTCCAGAGCGATACGCAGTCGCGAGAAATCTCTAGGGTCTGGCTTAACGAAGTTTGGGATGGTGGGAGCTGGTCCCCTATAAGTACTCTCTTGACTGGGAGGAATACGTAATCTGTTTGAGCTGTAGCCACCTCTGCTATCACCAACTCTGTCGTAAGATGTCTGTGGGAAAAACTGACGTTGTGTGGGTCGGGCGTAATTAGGCTGTGACGTCCTCTCCAGCTGCTGAAGCCTCTGTTCTAAGTCATGCAGGCGATCTTGTCTGAATGACTCTGCTGTAGTGTCAATTGGTCTCTGAGGTAGCTTGGATCTAGGCAGAGGGATGGGCCTGGGAAAAGTAGTGATCTGCGGAGTATGGACACGGGGTTGAGGAACAGGGGAAGATGTACTCTGTGGATGGCGACTGGAACGATCACTTACTGCAAGTAGGCTCAATTGTGCTTCCAGGGCCTCATTCCTCTCTTCTAGTTTCTTTATCTGCTCATAGGAATGGCGACGCACCTCCTCAGTCTCCTTCCGCAACTGCTGGAACTCTATTAATACTTCTGACGACAGCTCAGGGAGGGGAGAAGTATGTTCTCGCTGTTGTCCGTACTCTCTACTGGGACTCCACTCTATTCGAGGCTGCCATGGCTGCATACTTGTTCTATACTCAGGGGAGGTGGCAGAGAGTTTGGGTGCAGCCGCTCCTCGGGATTCTGAATCATCACTCATATCAGGGGAAGAATCTACTCTCCGTCTTGACTGTAGCCTCTGTTGATGATCAGTGAGCTCAAAGTCTGACAGGTAACTAGGGAGCCTCACCGCTCGTCTGGGTCTGATGGTGGGCTCAGGAAGGTCAGGACTAGGATCTGGATCACTCTGATGCATCATTCTTATGACAGCTCCAACTCCGGCTCGAAGGACCATTTGTTGTGTATACTAGTGTGGTGCTGGTGGATATTGAGCAGACATAAGTCGTCCGATCAGAGACGAAGTACACTTTAATGTATTGAGGCTTGTAGAGGCATTTACAGTCTTAGAATTGAATTGAGTAAACCATTGAAGTACAAGCAGTAGAGGGTAGTTTGGAGTGTAACGTAGTATGAGTGGTTTTGTATATGAACGCACTCTGCAACAACAACAGCAAAGATAACAGCGGGACACTAGCAACGTCTCTATACGAGCTCTCCGAACTGCGTTCTATTCATATTGAACCGTTAAAGGGAAAAATACTGAATCATCATAGTAATGCGTCCTAAAGTCACAAGGGGGCGCTAATGTCTCAATATATACAAAGCAGGCCTTTTCAACATATATATATATATACTATAATATTATATAGTAGGCCTATAATAGTAAATATAGTGATTTATATTGCATTCGTTTTATTAGGTGGGTAGAGGAATATATAATTAATGCTTGTTATGAAATTATGTCAGTTTCTTTGTAAAGGGTTAGGTTAGTCTCACTGTCAGAATATTTTCATTTAAGCATAACAATTATAAAAAATTATTATTATTTCTCACCAACAGCTATACGTTTATATAAATAATTTATTTGTTCCAAGGAAAATAGTTGTACACAGCTGTAAATTATCAAGTCTACTGTTGGGTACCACATTTCCAAGTAAATACCACATTTTTTTAGGGTTACTTTAACTTATTTATTGAAGCTGTTATGTTTCAATAAATAAGATAAACCCCCAAACCAACCCTCCGGCCCACCTCTACTTTACCTCTACGGACCTCGAATGAAACTAATTGAATAGCCCTGGCCTAGAGCAACGATCGTCGTGTCTGGACCGCTTCCCACGTACCGACTTGGACAAGAAAGGTTCAGTAGATTATTTGCTTTAAATGAATGGTTAATGTCATGGTGTAATGAACAGAAACTGCTCTTTGTAAATAATTGGAATCTGTTTTGGGAGCGACCTAGGCTGTACCGTCCTGATGGTCTGCACCCCAGCAGAATCGGAGCGGCTGTTCTGTCGGACAACATCTCCAAGACGCTACACACCATCTGACTAGTAAGTCAAAGTCCAAATCATAGTCTTTGCTGTCCCAACTTAATTGATATAAGTACCAATGTAGAACATTATATAGAAACTGTGTCTGTTCCTCGCTTAGTGAAGCCAAACAACAAATCTACTGTAAGATCTAGCAAGAATATTATTGTAATTAAACCAGAAAATCTAAATATCAGTGAACAAAAACAATTTCTAAAGCTAGGTCTTCTAAACATTAGATCGCTCACACACCTAAGGCGGTTATTGTAAATGAAATGGTCACAGATAATAATTTCGATGTTCTGTGCCTTACTGAAACCTGGCTTAAACCAAATGATTATTTCGGTCTAAATGAGTCTACTCCACCAGGATACTGTTATAAGCATGAGCCCCGTCTGATCGGTCGTGGCGGCGGTGTTGCAACAATCTATAGAGATATTCTTAATGTTACTCAGAAAACTTGTCATAGGTTTAATTCGTTTGAAGTACTTGTGCTAAATGTTACACTCTTAGATGTAAGAAAGAAATCCTTATTATCTCTAGCCTTGGCTACCGTATATAGACCTCCAGGGCCATATACTGATTTCCTAAAAGATTTTGCAGACTTTCTCTCAGACCTATTGGTCAATGTCGATAAAGCAATAATTATTGGCGACTTTAACATACACGTAGATAATACAAATGATGCGTTAGGGGCTGCGTTTACAGATCTATTAAACTCTTTTGGGGTGAAGCAAAACGTCAGTGGTCCCACTCATCTTCTAAATCATACACTAGATTTAATTATTTCATATGGAACCGATCCAACCGATATAGATATTATACCGCAAAGTGACGATCTCACTGATCATTACATGGTAACTTGCATAATACGCACTGCTGAAATTTGTCATGTTGCACCACGTTATAGACCAGGCAGAACAATCCTTCCAACCACTATAGATAGATTCTCAAATATCTTACCTGATCTATCTCAGCTGCTCAGTAAACCCAAACAAACAGATGAACTAGAGGAAATGACTAGCAGTATGAGCAACATTTTCTCTAGTACACTAGATATTGTTGCACCAATTAGATTAAAAAAGGTTAGAGAGAAAACTAAAACACACTGGCTGCGTTCGGAATCGCATACTTCCCTACTATATAGTAGGCGAAAAGAGTAGGCGAGCGAAAAAGTACGTTCGAATCCTCAGTATTCATAAAAGAGTAGGCGAGAATTACCTGGTTGACGTACTAATTATCGCGAGATTTGGACGATAGTGCGTTCGAATATGCCTACTTTCCTACTATATAGTAGGCGAAAACAGTACGTGAAAGATCAAAGATAACATCAGTAGACTATGGAGTGCCGCAAGGATCTGTCCTAGGCCCTCTGCTATTCTCAATATATATGCTGCCACTTGGTAATATTATAAGAAAACATGGAATTAATTTTCACTGTTATGCTGATGACACTCAATTATATATCTCATCACGACCAGATGAAAACACTAACTTATCTAACTTGACAGAGTGTCTAAAAGATATAAAATGCTGGATGACGTGTAATTTCCTGCTATTAAATTCAGATAAAACGGAGGTATTACTTATTGGTCCAAAAAACTACCCACAAAATCCCTTACAATACAACTTTAATTTAGAAGGATGTCCTGTTACTTTATCCACTACAGTAAAAGACCTGGGTGTTATACTAGACCGCAACTTGACTTTCGAAAATCATATATCATATGTTACAAGAACAGCCTTTTTCCACCTTAGAAACATTGCTAAGCTACGTAACATGTTATCTGTTTCAGATGCAGAAAAGTTAGTTCATGCATTCATGACCTCGAGACTAGATTACTGTAATGCTTTATTAGCTGGTTGTCCTGCATCCTCAATAAACAAGCTTCAGTTAGTGCAAAATGCAGCCGCTAGAGTTCTTACTAGGTCAAGAAAATATGATCATATAACACCAATTTTATCATCTCTACACTGGTTACCTATTAAGTTCCGTATCAATTACAAAGTATTACTATTGACTTATAAAGCTCTAAATGGTTTAGCTCCTGTGTATTTAACAGACCTTCTATCGCCCTACAATCCATCGCGCTCTTTAAGATCACAAAATTCGAGGCTTCTGGTCGTTCCTAGGATATCTAAGTCTACTAAAGGAGGGAGGGCGTTCTCACATTTAGCTCCTAAACTCTGGAATAGCCTTCCTGATATTGTTCGAGACTCAGACTCGCTGTCCCAGTTTAAAACTAGATTAAAGACGCATCTCTTTAACCAAGCATTCACTTAATGCTTACCTTTTATACTACTTCTGAATCAGTTCGAATGCATTAATATTATGAACATCAGCTATGCTAATTATTTCCCATCTGTCTTTCTGCTGTTATCTCGGGACGCTAGTCCCGAGGTAAATAGCGTTCGTCAGCTCCAGTTTGTATCCAGCCTCTCACGAAGACTTCAGATGCCCCAACACCTGTGGAGAGACGACTAAACGCCGGTGGAGAGACGACTAAACGCCGGTGGAGAGACGACTAAACGCCTGTGGAGAGACGACTCGACGCCTGTGAAGAGACGACTAAACACCGGCGATATGTTATGCCTAAATTTATACATGATTAACTAACTGTATTTTTCTTTGTACATTTCTGAAATGCACTTTCTGTAAAGCTGCTTTGAGACAATGTGTATTGTGAAAAGCGCTATACAAATAAACTTGAATTGAATTGAATTGAATTAATCCAAATAAAGTAATCCAAACCACATTTATAATGGGTAACTTATAACAGTAAGCAATTACATTTCCAAAGTAACCTTCCTAACGCTGAAAGTATGTGAGATTCAACACATTCTGTTGTGTGACTGTGTGGAATTTCTTTGAATTGCCATGAATTTAATTCCACTTCCTGTCATTCCAATTCAAATTCAAATTCAACCTCCTGTGGGGCGGAGTCAATTCAATTCAAATTCCAATTCATGAATTGAATGGAGGCCAATTCTGAAATTCTGAATTTTGCACAAGCCTGGTAGGCTACATACATTTTAAAAAAAGCGTCTGCTAAATGACTAAATGTAATATCACATTTTAAAAGTTTACACGAGCGTACACTATTGAGGCAATCTTTCCTATGTCAAAAGCTAGCCAAAACTAGGCAAAATATAGTCTGAAAATTCATTTGAGTTCTATATGATCAGAAAAGGAATTATAACAAACAACTTACTCCGAATTTATCCTCGGCGGGGTCAATTCCTTCTTTAAAATGCAGCCGTTGGTCGTCCGAGTTGCAATCTTTCTCTGGGGAAAAGGTGAATTCTTCCACGCTGTCCAGTGTCCAGAATCCTCTGAAGGAGTAGCGTGCTGCCATCCTCAAAACGCCATGAACTATCAGTGAATCTCTGATGAAGAAACTTCGTGTTGTTATGGCATTGATCTGGGGGCGTGCCGCGTGTGCGATGCATAGATCGCCTATTTACCATGTGAAAAG
This sequence comes from Chrosomus eos, assembly GCA_036326025.1. NCBI lineage: Eukaryota > Metazoa > Chordata > Actinopteri > Cypriniformes > Leuciscidae > Chrosomus > Chrosomus eos. The sequence continues at coordinate 46,594,821 of CM070822.1, forward strand.
CTCTGGGGCCGTGGCGGCCTCAGCTCATTACAGATAATAAGGGGAGAGCGAAAAAACTGTACCTCTCCTTGGTTTCAAACGGATTACATAAACTGGACATTTTTATTTTTTTTATAAATTACTTCATATAAAATAAGAGAATTTCAGCTTCATAAAGAGAAATCTCTCGTATCTCTGTGACAAGTATTGACAGAGTTACAGTTACTTTTTCAGACGCGTTTCAGAATGGACTTCACTAACAGAGAGAAAGCAAAACGCGCATCATGTTCATTTTTCTTTATTTGATGAAAAGCACAACACTTTGTTTTTATTGTGAGTATCCACAAAAAAAGAGACTTAACAGGATCTAATGATCTACAACACTTGAGTAATTTGATTCTCTTTTGCACTGATAAGGAAAAAATCGAGCGGCCGACCCCAGAGGGTTAAGGCACTCTGCCTTTGTTTTACCTACCGGCAATGTATTTGCCACGCTGAAGTTACGGTGTTATGCCTATATGTAATTGAAGCACTTTTTCCACACGCATTCACTTAAAGTGTAAATTGCAGGTTAACCACCACAATCAATTAATGTGTAAATAAAGTGCTCAATATGTATATATTTAAACATTTCTGTCTTTAAATGCGTTAAAATAACATTTATTGGGGTTTCTTTAAAGGTAGCGGGTTTTTTTACAGTAACTGTGATGACGTCATACCAGGGAGTCGCAACCATACGAGAACGAGGAGGTGGAAAACCATCAAATTTTTGATGGACCACAGCCTTATAATTTTGAACTAGTCAGGCGTGAGAGAGGGGAGGAAATTGCCAGAAATCATGGCCCTCAAAGAGTAATAAATGCTTGGTGTGACGAAAATGAGTGGAGGGTTGGTCAGGTGTCCTGGGGCCTCATTTATAAACGTTGCGTGCGCACAAAAGGCGGCGTACGCCGCTCTCTACGCAATAATTGGTATTTATAAAAAGCAAACTTGACGGGAAAATGTGCGGTCCTTCACGCACGCTTTGACCCAGGCGTACGCACAAAAACGGGTGAAATGAGAAATGGCGACACCGTCGGCAGATGGAAGAAACACGTGAAAGTGTGAGAGAGTGTAGACCGTTATTTTAAAGAAATGGCAATACTGCCTCTCATAAATAAAAAGACAGCCTACTACACAAATCAAACGAAGATTACAGAAATGCAAATTAACATATATTTGCAAAAAGAAAAGTGAAATATGTTCTGCAATAATATTGGCATGTTATGCAATTCATCCTCATAACACATCTGTAGCTTGTCAGATGCAATCAAATGGATGGAAATAAAATGCCATTAGGCCTATGCCATCACAATAATGGAGCGCTAGACGCTTTTTTGCATCGACTTTGATGTCCGACCATTTCTGTTTTATTTCGGCCACGGTCCGAGGTTGTGAGGCTGCAGCATTAACGGCGTCTGCAACCTTTTGCCACTCAAGTGCCTTTTTGGCATTAGTAAAGCCCACACTGTGCCCTCCAAACAACATTTTCTCCTCTTTTCCACATCGCCAACGATAATTTCTACTTGACATTGAGTGAAGTTAAGTTTCTTGGTTTTTCCTCTCTGTATTTGCCATGATTTCGCAATCGATGCATATTAAATTGTGGGCATTTCACGGACTATTTATGGCCAACTATGGGCGTTTCACGGACTATTTATGGGCAGCTATGGGCGTGACATGAAGCCGCAAAAGCTGCGCTACATTTAGAATTGGTTGTGATTTATTAAGGGAAATCTGCGTAGGATGTGCGTGCGCACGGTTTTATAAATCCGAATATTTTTGTACGTACGCACGTCCTATGTTTCATCCGTACGCCACTTCTGACGCAAATCCTACGCAAAGTTTTATAAATGAGGCCCCAGGTGAGTAGCTAGAGCTAGCCTAGGTTAGCCTGGAGCTAACCCGGATAACATTAGGGAACAAGCCAAAGTCTATTCAAAATCTTGCCGTCATGTAGAATAGCAAGGAGGGAAACGACTGAAGACATTATTTACTTACATGGTGTTAGTAACGTTAGTCCTAATCAGAGCTGTATAGATGCACAGACACAATGGCGCTTTTGCTGGCATCTGCTGACAGAACGCGATATATTGCCTGTGCTAAAACGCTACTAATTTGCGATGCTCATTGTCAGAAAGAAACAGAGACAGGTGTTTGTGTGGGCTATGCCACCCAATGGAATCAGCAGTGGAGGTGTGCTGCCGTGAGGTGAACGCGTTTTGGAGTTTAGTGGAGCAGCTCGACCCGGCAAATCTGACGTGCCTCACGCAGCATACTGGTTTTGACTCATGCCCGTTTGTTTTGCGAATAGCTTACTCTCATTTCAGGCAGGATCACGGTCCTCATGAAGCCAGCACACACGAGTGTTGTGTTTACAATTGAGTTATTTTATTCATCACAGCTGAATCTAAAAAGAAAGCTTGCCGTTAGACGGTAACTCTAGGCTCTAGAAAAAAAACACAGACGTGAATAAAGCTTGCGTTTACTTAAAACTGGTAAAACTCGTGGTGCATTCATAGTTAATGTAAAATACCGCTATCTCATCTGTTTTTGTCATTTAACATATTTAAAGCTTTCAAAAAATTGTGAGAATTATTCGATATAAATTATTTTGAATAATTGATGTTTTATAAGTCAAACTAACACTTGTACAAATTGCACCACTATTAAATGTTACTAAAAAATAAGACTATGACAAGGGAGTACAAATTGTTTCATATGAGTTAAGCCTTCAGGTTCATTAGTTAACATTAGTTAATGTAGCCTATACCAACGTATTTATTAATCTTTGTTAATTAGTTCATAAAAATACACTAATTTATTGATTTATTTATTATTACAGGGACAGTGCATATTAATTAACATTGCTGCCAATATGCCAGAATTAGCCAGAAGGCTATTTTTCATCTGCAGTCCCCGGACAGATGTTAAAAGTCACCCTAAAAGAGAATAAAATTACATTAAAAAAACTTTTGTACAATACATTTAGTAAGAGATCCTATTATGTTAAAAAGATAGTCGAAACACAATAAACCAACAATCAAACAAACATCTGACAAAGACATAACATATACACACACAAGGCAAAGTTGTTGAGCAGATGAGCTGTTCGCCATGAGCACACCAGACCCCACTCCTCTGCCACTAATGACACCAGAGCCTGTGATTGCCCAGGTCACGGCCCCAGACCCAGTTCTTCCACCAGTCACACCAGCCTCACCCTTAGCTCCAGAGAACCCACCACTGTCTGTCCTTGTTCCAAACAGTCAAGCACACTCTCCTCCTCCTCCATCAGAGCCCACAAATAGACCACCAATGAGGAGACCATGTGGAGCTAAATGCCGACAGCAATGCTCTGGATATGTTTCAGAAGACATGCGGCAAGAAATCTGGTCTGAGTACTGGAATATGACGTATGTACAGAAATGGGCTGCCTCAGTCAGCCAGGTTCCAACTGTAAAGGTCTGTGCCAATCCCAGTCGGCAGCGGAGCAGGTCGTTTTTCTACAGGATGCAGGATACCCACAAGACCCCGCAGCAGGTGTGCAAGCTATTCTATCTTTCCACACTAGGCTATCATCCCACCAATAATAGCATAGTTCTCTCAGTCTTGGGCAAAGCAATAAGAACTGCTCTAGCTCCACCCAACGACATGAGAGGGAGGCACGAGCCTGCCAACAAGCTGGACTTGCAACCATTGATTGACCACATTGAATCCTTCCACCCGTCAGTCAGCCACTACCGGAGGTAGCATGCACCATTCCAGCGCTATCTCCCAAGTGATGTCACGGTCAAGCTCATGTTTGCTAACTTCATTGAAAAAGGGAACCGCTGCTCTTATGAGACTTACCGTAAAACAGTGAAGTCGAAGAACATAAGCTTTACCAAGCTTGGAGAAGAGGAGCGCGAGTGCTGTTTGCTCCAGGACCAGTATGTGAGGGCTGATCACCAGGGGGAGGCTGCAGAAAATTTCCCTGAGTGCGAGAGGTGGCATAAACACCAAACCGAAGCAGTTGAGACCCGACTGTACTACATGTCGGATGCAGACAAGGACTGGCCTGACGACACATCTGTCAGAAGCGTTGACCTGCAGAAAGTAATCATGCTCCCATGCATGCCAGGTGTGAAGTCGGCAGTGTTCCCCCGACGAATATCCACATACCATGAGACCTTTGCGTCTGTGGGCAAAAAACAAAACAAAAGAAAAACCATCTCTGTTGTCTGGCATGAGGGAATTGCAGGCGGAATGCCAAAGAAAGCCCATCGGCGTATGCAGCAGCACTAGAAAAAGAACGGGACATCAGGCATGTTATATACTGGGTGGATAATTGTAGTGCCTAAAATAAAAACTGGTGTCTGTTTTCTTCACTGCTGACACTGGTAAATTCAGAAACAATATTAACTGAAGATCTCACTTTGAAGTATTTCGAGCCAGGACACACCTTCATGAGCGCCGACAGCTTTCACCATGGTGTGGAGCAAGAAATGAGGCACAGACCTGGAGGAGTGGTTTTTGATTTTGATGACTTTTTTTCCGTGGTGGCCAATTCCAACTCTAGGAAAGTGGAGGTGGTGGAGTTGAAGGGTCGCAATATACCGGTATTGACGATAATCGTGATATTCAAAGCATGAAATATCGACATGGTGTGCTACACGCGACGCGGCAGGGAGCTATTCTTCTCGTCCGGTGTGCGACCCCCTTAAGCCCAATCTGCAGAATGTGTAGCCACCAACCTTTTTACACATCTCCGTGTCCATCACCCTGCGGATTACGCCATTTTACAGAGAGTAAATTGTCATGGAATGGGAAATGTGATATTAACCTGTTAACAGTGGGTTTCTATGTTCATATATTTAAATAAAGGGTGATTATTAAGTACCCCGTTTTCTTTACTCGTCTTATTTTTCTATTTGTATTTGCACTTGATTTTTTTGTTCATGCCTAACAATAGGTTTAAGAGCTTTTCAGTTCTTCAGGAAACATTGTATTTCGCTCCAATTTGAAACCAGATATACTTCACATGCTTGTCTTACTTCAAAAAAAAATTGCATTAAAATATTGAGAACCCAAGAAGTAAATATGCATGTGCAGTGTGTTTATCAGTATCCTTATGTTTGTTGGGTAAAAAAGAAAAGTAAATAAACAAGGTAAAAATTAATTTGACTGATTTGACATAGGGGTGTAACGGTTCACATAATTCACGGTTCGGTTCAAAGCGATACAGTGGTGTCACGGTTCGGTACGTTTTCGGTACAGCAAAAAGAAAGAAATGCCAGAGATATTTCCTATTTATTAAAAGAAAAATATTTTTTAAATAAGTTTGAGTTTTCCTACATCTTGAAACATTCAGGTTTATAAATGGGGGTAATCTTTGAAGAATGAACAAATAATGTTTTGGTCATCACATTAAAAATAGCATTTAAATATATATTAATATATATAATATTTAGATCATATTTGAGTTTTGAAGTGCTGGAAAAAGATGTGTGAAGTACTTGAAAGCATTTCACTATTCCAGCCAAACTTCCATGGTTACAGTGAATGTTGCTGATCTGTGGACTTAAAGCTTATAACTATATCATTCACGGCACAATGTTTCTCCTGGTTTCCTCGTCAGCGCTGTTTGATCTAATAGAGATCTACGGTTAATAACAGAGAAATTTGAATGCTTCTCACTAGATCTCGCAGCGATGTTATTAGTAGTATTTCAGTGGCGAATTCAAATGTTTTCTTCGCTGGATCTCTCAGTGCTGTGTAGTACCAGTGTCGCTTGATCAAGATCGGCTGGCGCTGCACAGATGTTGCTGGTCCGAACTGATAAACGGTCCGTGAAGCACAATATAATGAGTAGCGCCGTTTTGTTCCCCTTTCATTACGTTTGCCATTTGATGTTGCGCAACGTTGTGGTGGTCGTGCCCTATGGTCGCGCCAGCGCGGATTTTGTCGGCAGGAAAAATGGTCCAAGGAACCGTTCGGTTTGTATGCGTACCGAACCGGAAGCCTCATACTAAAACGGTTCAATACGAATACATGTACCGTTACACCCCTAATTTGACAAGGTTTCTATAGATATCGCGATATATCAATATCGTGGATTATTTTGGCCACAATAACCGTGGTGTGAAAAATCTAACATCGTGACAGCCCTAGATAACATCAGGGCATGGATGGATGGCCATTCTGCAGCCAAGACTAAAAAAATGCCCAGGCTGGCTGAACTCAAAGTGGTGCAACTGCGGCGTGGGTCAAGCTCCATGTTCGTGAAGAAATCCCATGGGGAGGAGGACTTCATAGAGCTGGACTTCCTGCAGAAGAAGTTCAATCTCTGTATACCAACCACCTTGAGGCCGCAAGACTCGGGTGTGGAGGAGGCCAAGAAGACGGAGATCCTAAAAAATCTTGTTCCCCTCATGCCTCCAACCAGGAGGTTTTTCTGGAGCTCCTTGGCAGTCAGAAACCTGAATAGGGTTTGAAACTGAAGAATAGGGATAAATTGAGCCCCTCTGCCCTTCTGTGGACTGATTTCCGGACTCTTGTGATTTTCTCTCTCTCTCTCTCTCTCTCTCTCTCTCTCTCTCCTCTCTCTCTCTCTCTCTCTCTCTCTCTCTCTCTCTCTCTCTCTCTCTCTCTCTCTCTCTCTCTCTCTCTCTCTCTCTCCACACACTCACACACCATCAACATTATTCATTTTATTCACCTCTTAACATTCTTTCGTTTCATTTTCTTGTTAATTTAATACATTTCTTAAAATCAGTTTGTTGTTAGACTCCCTTCTTTGTAAACTGTCATATACTGACTATATCAAGACAATCAATCCTAATCACATAAAATTTGTGAGCGAGAATGGTTAGTCTGTACATGCATGTGGTACTAAATACATTTTCCATTCTGTCCAGGAAAATGTATTAATACAGAGTTTTTTCATTGATTCTGGAAAACATACACACAATGTCATCAGATATAAGCATATTCCTATATGTTTTGTCAGAAAAGGCTGAATGATATTTGAGAAAGGGCGTCTACATATTACTGGCATAGCCAAATCAAACCTTTCAAATGTAAGAAATATTTGTGAAAGGTTACTTTAACGATACCTCTTAAAGTGTTATTTTACTTAAATTAAGTACAACGATCAAGGTTTAAAATAATCCAGTACATACAATAGCCTTCTCATTATTTTTTATTTTGTAATATTCTATTGATGTAATATTAAGCCTTACTAGACAGAAGTCACTAAATGTTATTTTAAGGCTATAATTGTTATCATAGAAATGTTTGTATAGAGTGATAATTAAATAAATTAGAAATTAAGGTATTTTGCCTTTGTATGACCCATTATTGTTTTGCAGATAATGCAAAGGCAGAATACAGTAACTTCCGAACAGGGCCGGACTGGGACACAATTTCAGGCCGGGAAATCCTACACCCATCCAGGCCATCCTATGTACCCAAATAAAATTTAGAAACACTACAACCCTGTTCCCCCCCCCCCCCCCCCCCCCTCACCTAAATTACATTTATTTAACAGTATGACCATAACATAAAAACATAAACAACCAACCTAGAAGTAAAGCAAATCTATGCATCATCTTTCATGTCAAATTCTTGCATTTGATCAATAAATTCAGTTATAATAATAACTAAGACACTATAGGGCTGTTACCCATCAAATTAAATAAGGTGCACTGCAATTACAACTGCAATAAATAATGTTATGAGATTGATGTTTTAAATAAATGTTTGAATATACAAATAAAAAAAATTCAATACTTAAACATTAAACTAAACCGCCAATAGGTGGCGGCAAGTGACTGTCTTAATTAGGGAGTCATTCATACAAAAGATTCGTTCAAAACGCTGAATCATTTAGTAACAAAACCCCGCGCTGTACCTTTGGAACTATTTTCGTCGGTGAAATATAACAAAAGCAGTTCATATGGTTTGTGTCTAAAATGTGAGTAACTTAATAATAAATATGAACTACGCTACTTGTTTATTGAACAATAAATTCAATGTAACATTTTCAATCGTGATTCAGCAAACAAACAGCTAGCTCCCTAGTTGTGTTATGTTAAACTAAATCATGTTATTAAAAAACTATTAGAATTTTTACCTCAGTACATTTCTTCTGTGAGTTTTCTGTGTGCTGTTTCACTCATTTGTTTTAATTTCTGCACGAATGTAACGTTAGACAGGCGCTACCGCTTACATTTGCTAGCAGTTGTTCAATACTAAATTAACTTAGAAAAAAGTACAGTATTTATAGATTAAACTGACCTGCACTTGAAGCCCTGAACAGGCCAATATTTTTGCAATATTTTGCTGCTTCTTCTTGGAGTGCTTTCTTTTTCTTTGTCCTTTCCCTCTCTGCTCCACCTGGCCGTTTTCTCTCCATCATCGGGTGCTGCATGGGGAAACCCAGACTAGGTGCTGCTCGGGGGTGATCCAAGATGGCGCTCTGATCAGTCACATTTTGAGGAGCTCTGAAAACTCAACTGTTTAATTTAGCTTGTAATGCAGTAAAAAAGGCTTTTGAACTCATAATTTGTACCAGATCACATTTAACTAGTCGTTGCATTGACTGTCAAAATGGGGAAATCCGAAAAAAGAAAAAGTAGGAACGGACCTCAAGCTGCTGCTAATGCTAACAAAACGGTTAATGAAACACGTCAAGCCCGCCAAGAACTTCTGATGGACAACATGCATGACTACCTCAACCACGACGACACTGTCTCCGCAGAATTCATGCTGTGTGAGGAAGAATTTCCCTGTCTTCCAGAAACCCCGTGTAAATCCCCTGCCATCAAACAACGCAAGACCGAGAGTGCTGACATGACTGCCATCCTTTCACAACTCGGGGAGCTTTCGAGGCTGATTAATAATCGTTCGGATGCTTTGGAAAAGATGGTAGGGGAAAACTCACGTGTGATCGCTAGTATGAAAGAAACGATTAATGAAAATACCAGGCAGATTTCTGGAGTGAAAGATGTTATTGACTTTATGAGTGCCGAAGTGAAAAATTTGAAAGTCAAAATCGGCGCGACTGAGTCAATGGCCAAAAGAGTCGAGTTTAACTCGCATGAACAGGAGAAACGGCTTCTGCACCTCGAGGCTTACTCACGTCGATGGAGTCTCAGAGTTCATGGGGTACCTGAAAGTGAACGGGAAGATGTCCGTAATAAGGTCATAGACGTTTGCCAGCACCTTCTGCCAGACGCGAAAGACAAATTCAAGGATGCCGTGGACACCGTTCATCGCTTGGGTCGCAAACGGATGAACGACAGCAAGCCCAGAGGAATCATCGTCCAGTTTACCTCCCGTTTTCAACGCGACGCGGTCTGGCGTGCTGCTAAAGATTCAATTTTTCTTAAAAACAACAACCTGAAAATTTCCGAGGATCTGTCTCCAGCGGATAGAGAACGAAGAAACAAACTATGGCCCGTCGTGGAAAAGGCGAGAAAAGAGAACAAGCGAGCTCACTTTGTGGGTGGAAGAGCTTTTGTAGAGGGATCTGAGATATTCCCTCCTGAGTCCTGACTGAGTTTCTCGTTTATCCTTATCGTCTCCTAACTTTAATATTGCCTCCATCCTCTTGACTGGTGGACTTCGGTGTTCTGGACTATCACCAGTCTACAGCTCTTCCCAGGACACTGAAGGCTCATCTGACGGTACTACAACCTTGATTTTGTAAGACATTTAAAATGCTGCCTTTTCACGTGGTTCAAATAGTTCTACTTTAGAACGTGTTACGGTTTCTCTTATGTATATTGAGAGACGTTCTAGTATGCTTCAGACATTTGTGTTGTCTTGCTTGTATAATACAATAGTCTCAATGACCTAGTCGATCTGGTATTATACTTATGTTCTCAAATTTCATTTAAAGTTTTACTTAATTGGAATTTCAGACTGTATTTCAATATCCTGATATTATTTGAGTTGCGGTTCTCTTCCTAATGCTCATTTCTTGACCGTTTAAAGTTCTTTATAAAAAGTTACTAGATAAGTTTTGCTTATCTAAGTATATTCAATTTAAAAAAAAAAAAAAAAAAAAGACTAGGTGCTGCTCGCATTTTCTGTTTAACCGTTTGGCTGAGGCGTAAAGTCGAATCGTAGCCTTGCCAGTCAGACTAACAGATTCATGGTTTTATTTATATATTATTATTATTATTATTAATAATATTTTAATTGAATGAAGAATTTAAAAATGATCTCTGGTAAAGTTAACAATATAAAAAATAAAATTAAAAAACCGCTGGCTGGCAGCAGGCCAAATTAGTCGCCAGGCCACCGGGAATTGTCCCGGTGCTCCCGATGGCCAGTCCGGGCCTGCTTCCGAATAAGGGTCAAAGGTCAAGTTTAAGCTACATTTTTTTATGTAGATAAATATATTCATTATGACAACTACTTAGCAAATTTTCAGTGTCCTACATATCAGACAATTGGCTGGACAACAAAAACACTTTAAAGTCATTATTCTCAGTTTCACACTCTGGTCAGACTGATCTCATGAAATGGCGTATGTATGACACGGCAATTCGTATTTCCATTTTTGGCGTGCTATCAACACGCATAATCGCTTTTCAGCGTGTTTATGAATGCCGTTGACTTACGTTACATTACTGTATATATAAATATATAACCTACCCCAACCCGTCCCTAAACCTACCCGTCACTGGGGTTAATACCATTTATGAGTCTTCCCCTACCATCCTAGGAAGAAAAATATCGCTCGCCAGATGTAGATCTACATTTTGCTTCGTTTCGCTCGGACATTTAACGGCGTGTACATACACGCGGAATCACTCGGACTTTTAACGGCGTAGACATACACGCGAATAGCTCAAAATGCGTATAGATAACACGCCACTTGACTTGAAAGTGGCGTGTATGTTTACACAAAAGTCATGATGTCATGTTGCTCTGGTGAGTTAAGTCCTATTGCCTTTGTAGGGCAGAATAGGACTCTATATCTGTTTCCATCTGTTAGCAACTGTTTATCGCGGTATTGCGGCTCGTACAGGCAGGCCCGCATTAATGCACGGGCTTACTGGGGCTGAAGCCCCAGGGCCTATGAAGACAAGGGGCCTATCATAAGCCCAAAAAAATCACATTGTTTTGTAATTTGTCGAATTTTCTGTCAATCACTTGATATTCATGTTTTTGGCTGCTGATTGCTCCAATTTACAAGTGACCCACGTGGGAAGCATGATATGACAGCCTATCAGAATGTAGAGAAACAGTTGCGTCATCTTCTCTAGTAGTCTATTCAAATTTATGCTAGTCACAGAGGCTGATAGCTATCAAAATGTCGAGGAAGAAAAAGTTTGAGTGGTGCTCAAACGAAAAATATCGCGACAGAAAGAAAACAGTGAGAAGGAATTGTTAAAAAAGATTACAGCTAACAGGATTTTTTAAATCTGCAAATGAAGGTGGGTCGAGCTCATTAAGCGGAGCACCGATCGATGAACAGTGGAAAGGGACAAGCAAACAGGCGGGCTGTGTTAATTTCGTTGACTTACGCAAATTATTTTCGTCAACGAAAATTTTTCACAGACGAAAACGAGACGACAAGCGTGCAGCCCTGCACATAGACAGACAGCGCGCGAGGACTGAATTGAGCTCTCTTTCGCGTCTGAATGGACAAACAAATACACACAACATTATGTCTAAATGTCCGTTTTAGAGAGTATTCACGTAAACACAGTCGGTTTTGTCTTTGCAGAACGTACAGTTATGAGAATATTGGATGTGCATCAGTGTAATTGGATCTGATCTGCGCACTCCGTCTTAAAGTGACAGTGCGCAATAAACCTAATGCTGCCGTCTGTACACTTAATATTAATCAAACAACAAAATAAAAAGAGAAAAGCATTCACTGCTCTTTAATAGCTTTAATATGGATTAATTATACTTAAATTATGCAAATAAATATGTCTGCTTGGAGGAATAAAGAATGATGTATGCAAGTTAAAGATTGCATAATCATTAATTGAAGAAAAAAAAGACTGTTCTACCTTAGGAGAAGAAGTGTTTTTATTTAATTTTAAGATATTATGTTATGTTTTTATGGAATACTGTCTTCGTTAGGCTATATCTCCCCGAGAGAAACTTATTTCTGTTTTTGTTGTAGCAGCTATAGACAAACTTGATCATTAGACTTTTTTTTTTATTGTGGGCCTACAAAACCTCTCAGCCCCAGGGCCTAACGGCAGGTTAATGCGGGCCTGCGTATCAGGTCTCGCTCCGGCCGCCTCTGGTTTCACCATCTCCCGCAACTGTTTATCGCTGTATTGCGGCTCGTACAGGTCTCGCTCCGGCCGCCTCTTGCTCCTCCATCTCCCACAACTGTTCATCGCTGTATTGCAGCTCGTACAGGTCTCGCTCCGGCCACCTCTTGCTCCTCCATCTCCCGCAACTGTTTATCGCTGTATTGCGGCTCGTACAGGTCTCGCTCCGGCCGCCTCTTGTTCCTCCATCTCCCGCAACTGTTTATCGCTGTATTGCGGCTCGTACAGGTCTCGCTCCGGCCGCCTCTCGTTCCTCCATCTCCCGCAACTGTTCATCGCTGTATTGCGGCTCGTACAGGTCTCGCTCCGGCCGCCTCTTGCTCCTCCATCTCCCGCAACTGTTTATCGCTGTATTGCGGCTCGTACAGGTCTCGCTCCGGCCGCCTCTTGCTCCTCCATCTCCCGCAACTGTTTATCGCTGTAGTGGGGCTCGTACAGGTCTCGCTCCGGCCGCCTCTTGCTCCTCCATCTCCCGCAACTGTTTATCGCTGTAGTGGGGCTCGTACAGGTCTCGCTCCGGCCGCCTCTTGTTCCTCCATCTCCCGCAACTGTTTATCGCTGTATTGCGGCTCGTACAGGTCTCGCTCCGGCCGCCTCTTGTTCCTCCATCTCCCACAACTGTTCATCGCTGTAGTGCGGCTCGTACAGGTCACGCTCCGGCCGCCTCTTGTTCCTCCATCTCCCACAACTGTTTATCGCTGTATTGCGGCTCGTACAGGTCTCGCTCCGGCCGCCTCTTGTTCCTCCATCTCCCACAACTGTTTATCGCTGTATTGCGGCTCGTACAGGTAGCCGCGAGCATCAGATTCTCGCAACAGATCTTCGAAATACCCTTCTGCCATTTCAACTTCAAAACTACCTTCCGCCATCGTGATTAGCCTACTATACAAACTTTCTACACAGAGCAAGAGCCTGTTAGCTTAGCTTCAACAGAAAGATGGCTGACACTATCTTTACATTCTGTGAGTGAGATCCCGCCCCCATATGGGCTAGCTATACTGGCTGTAGTTTTAAGCCTCTGGCACAAAAATATTTTTTTCCAGACTAAAAATACATAAATCTCTCATATCAGGGGGATATAAGGGGGGGAGCACGGTAATTTGAAAACACTACTGGTTTTCTACTGATACAAGACTTAATGCTAAATCCTGAAGTGTGCCTTTAAGTAAGATCTGGGGTTTGAGCCTTCTGACACTCAAAGCGAAACCGGCACAAGATACATTTTGCTCAGCACGTGGAAGATTTAAGATGTCTAACTAATTCTTCCAGGAATTTTTGATAAATTACATTAAAATGTGACATAGTAACCAAGTTATGTCTTGGTGGATGTAATGACGGTAGAGAGTCAGTGTTAGACTTTGTAGTACTGATAATCCGTCAAATATTTATAATTTTTTCACTAAAAAAACACGCAAATTAATTACATTTCATAGTGTATGTAAATTCGGATGCTATTTGGTGTATTGGATTTGTAAGCTTGTCAACCATGATAAATAAAGTGTGCGGGTATTATTAATACTATTATTGATAATTTCCAATATATGTTGCTGTCTGGCCCTACATAACTCAATATTAAAATTGCCAAGGCTTTGTTTGTAGATGTCGTAGTGGATTTGTAGTTTAGTTTTCCGCCACTTGCGTTCTGCTTTCCTACTTTCTCTTTTAAGGGCGTTTACCGCCATGGTGGTTCTCCATGGTGATTTCTTTTTGCTCATGTTTCCATTTACTTTTACCGGTGCAATACGATCGATGACATTCAATATTTTAGCATTAAAATGATCCAGAAGTGCATCAACTGACTCAGCACTTATTGTTGGGGATCTAGCTATAGCTTCTGTGAACTGAGCATTAGTACTCTCATCAGTGTTGTTTTTGGAAGCCCTTTTAGTTTTAGTCTTAGTTTTTTGGACGAAAATGCTTTTTAGTTTTAGTCACATTTTAGTCACTTATAAACTTAAAAATAGTTTTAGTCAAGTTCTAGTCTACGAAAACGCAAAAAGGTTTTAGTCAAGTTTAAGTCAATTTTAGTAAAAAAAAAAGAAAAAAGTAGTATTTAAAAAAGAGAAAATAAAAGTGCAGCTGTGTCAATTTGTATCAAGTTCAAAAATAGAAAAGAAATAAAAGTGCCACTTTGCAATCTCTTTAAAAAAAAGAGAAAATAATAGAAATCCATTTGGCAAGACAGGTCTATGTATCCCTGCATTAGTGGCTGCATTGCACAATTTCTCAAAAGTCATGCTCAATGTTCAGCTGAGATCTGTACTTTGTTTTCAGTGAAGCAAAAGCTGAAAAGCCCATCTCACAGAGATATGATGTGGCAAAGGAAAGAACAATGCACACAGCTCTCTTTACTTAAAAGTGTTTTTTTTTTTTTTTTAATAGATAAAATAGAGATAACATACTGTGTTTGATATGTGGATTAAAATGGTTGGTAGTGAATGGGCAGTGTTTAAGATATAAACTAATGATTAATTATTTTAATATTCCTTTGTTCCGATCAGAGCATGTGAGCGGAGAGAGAGAGCGCATTTCTGAATATTCCTCCGCTCGCTCATTCAGCTCAGGGTCGCGCGCTCAACCCAATGGCCTGCTGGTTCGAGAATATGTGGAATAAGGGCTGCCTCCGACTAAAGTTTTTATTCTAGTCGACTAGTAGTTGTTCATTTAAACCACAAATCGCCCCTTTATATTAATTCAATTACTTAAATAGGCTATAGGCCTACAGGATAATGAGCGTTATAGCCGCACTCAAGCGCACGACCGCACGCATAAGCTTGCCACAAAGAACTGGCAAAAGTAATGATTATGAATGGGAAAAAATATAGCAAGGAGACATTTAATTGTTTATTAATAATCTTGTGTTTTCGGTGCCGCTGCAAAGATGTTGACGATGCAGACTCGCCATGAAAGAATAAAGATATAAAGGCAAAACAAAAAATTTCCTCCCGTTTGGAGGAGACCTGTCACGGCAGAGAACCACACTTTGGAGAACCGCTGGATTATACTGAAACTGAAAGTATGTCCATAAATCATCTCGTCATTTCCGACCACTTAAGCCCGTTTATTGGCTTCGCCGCCATTCTTCGGAAGATGTGTGGCGAGTGACTATAACTGCAGCCGCAGGTGTGTTGTTGTTGTTGTGTGGAATCTGGTGTGTGCGCGGCATGGGTGGTGGACGTACCCAAAGCGGCAGCATTGCTGATACTTTTTTAGCTCAAAACAGACAGAATTCACTCAAAATAGGCAGAAATTACATGCACTGCAAACGTCAGATTTATAGTCATTTTCGTTCCGTTTCGTCTTGTCAACGAAAACTCGAAAACGTCTCGTCATGTTTTAGTCACCTTAGAGCCATTTTTCGCAAGTCATCGTCACGTTATCGCCATTAAAAAAAGTTTGTCAACGAAATCATTTCGTTATCGTCATCGTTGACGAAAACAACATTGCCTAAAACTCCATCAAGTGACCTACTGGTGTCCTAAAACTCCATCAGGTGACCCAATGGAGAAAAATACCTTGGGAGAACCCAGGCTCAGTCGGGGGCCAGTTCTCCTCTGGCGTTTATGAACTAGAGGCAGTGGCGGTTCTAGGGGAGGCCAGGGGGGGCCAGTGCCCCTGTGACAAAAAGCTTGGCCCCCCTTGTGGCCCCCCTAAATGTGGAGTTTGAAATCATTTTACAAAACTATTTGTTAAATTGCTATCGTTGTTATCTTTGTATGCGTATTATTTTTTATTCTATCTTTGTGGATTTGCATTTTCACGTGACAATTCGCATCACATTCGCGGGAATCGCGGCAGAATAACGTCTGTCTCCTGCACGCGAGAGAGCACAGCAAAATCCCCAGTGTTAAATTAACTCTCCTGGTGTACATATAAGAACACGGATTTTGCTGTGAGGAGAGAAAATGTCAGTTCAGTCGTAAGTTCATTATTTATGTGCGTATGGGGTGTGCGAGGTGTATTGTATATGATATTGTAATCATTGTTTTTAACTATGTACGAGGCACTGTGAGCTGACATCGCATTTGTCTATCGTCCTTTCACTGATGTGTGCAGTTCAGGCTACTGTATGTCCCCAAATTAGTTTTTGTATTATTTATATCATATTATGTTCTTATATTAGAATATCACATCAGCAAGTGTGCCGTTTTCCCGTGCACAATTGCAACTGTGATATGTATGTTATACAACAGTTAAATTAAGAATAAGTTAACATTGGGAGTTAGCTACTTTTTAGACACAATATTTTCAATATTGTTTGTTTTCCCTTTATTTCGCCGACTAGAATTTCATAATGAAGCCGTAGTAGAGTCTTAATGTAACAAAGCATGATTTATTGACTGAAATCCGCGTTTTGAACGAATCACTTGCTTCTTTCCCGAATGAATCCGTTTGAACGAATCGGTTGAATGAATGAATCCCTCTTACAGGGACTTGGCGCCGCCTACTGGTAGTTTTAGTTTCATATTTAATTTAATAATAACTTTTAATTTAATTAAAACGTTAAAACAATTAGAAATCATTTCATATTTAAATTTTGATTTAAAAAAAATCTCATAGCTTTATCTATGCAATTGTAAATGGAGTGTAAATATATTAATGCCACTTCTGTGTCACCTCTGCACTGCAAAGATGGATTTTGATTGAATGAATTATTTGCTGGTAAAAGTGGTACTGTTTAATTATTGTATAATTAAGTACTATTGTATAAATAAGTATAATTATTGCATAATTTGAATGTTAGTATTTGACATAAAAGGTGATGCATAACTCTAAATAAGTTTAGAAAAAATGTCCATATAGGTGAAAATGCCTCTGGAAATCAATTTGAGGTGGCAAATATTGCCCCTTAATTAAAAAATGTATTTCTGTCACTGCTGTTAACTGACCACTGCATAGAATATGAAAAATATTAATATCTTTGTCAGTCAGCTGTCAACAACAGGCCTAAACCAGCCATGGCACCAGCACAAAAACACAATCAGTAAAATATCATCTAATTATTATCAACAAAACGCTGAAAAAATTGATATATATTTTTGTCAATATTGCACACCCCTAATATAATGTATTAATTTTTATTTCTTTAGGTCTAAAAAAGCCTTAAATTTGACTTTAAAAAGTGTGCAGGACCCCTGTAAACGGTTAGACGTAGAAAGTCAGTTATTTTCAGTAAATGAATTAATAAGCTTCTTGGTCCCATTGCTTTTGCTCTATAGTTCTCAAAATGAAGAGAAAGAAGGACACCATGTCTATTACAGTTACTATGACTAATACTGAATATGTAATGCAAATGTAAAAATATAATGGAAATGCAAATACATTGTTGACTGATTATAAACACGGTATTTTGCCAGTTGATGCCTGCAGCAGTGCAGAAAATTATATGACAACAATAAGGTCTAAAATGTAACTGGCCCCTCTAACAGTACAACTGGCCCCAGCTTGCCCCCCCAGTTGAAATGGGCTAGAACCGCCACTGACTAGAGGCCGGATTTACAGTAACTGTAAGATAATAAAGATGTATATAAATGCCTGGCTGAAGAGATGTGTCTTTAATCTAGTTTTAAACTGGGACAGCGAGTCTGAGCAACAAACAATATCAGGAAGGCTATTCCAGAGTTTAGGAGATAAATGTGAAAATGCTCTCCCTCCTTTGTTGGATCTGGATATCCTAGGAATGACCAAAAGCCTCGAATTTAGTGATCTTAAAGAGTGCGGTGGATTGTAGCGCGATAGAAGATCCGTTAAATAGACAGGAGCTAAACCATTTAGGGCTATATAGGTCAGTAGCAATACCTTGTAATTAATACAGAACTTTATAGGTCAAATTTATTTCTATAGCACCTTAAAACAACACGAATGTTGACCAAAGTGCTTCACTTTGCATCTCAGCACAGCTGCACATACAGATAAACCATAACATATCAAAGAAATTTAAACCACAAAAGACAGAAAATCATAAATAAAATAAGAACCTAGTAGCAAAATTACATAATCTTTACAGAAATACATACAGCATTTAGACACATTTTAATGTGCAAAAAGGTACGTTTTAATCGATGTTTTGAAAACTTTTAATGTAGGGGAAACTCTAATCGATAGTGGAAGTGTATTCCATAGTTTTGGTGCATAAACTGAGAAAGACCTATCACCCTTTGTTTTAAGGCGGGTTTTCGGGACATTTAATAACTTAGATGAGGTAACCAATGTAGTGATGATAAAAACGGTGTTATATGATCATATTTTCTTGATCTAGTAAGAACTCTAGCAGCTGCATTTTGCACTAACTGTAGTTTGTTTATTGAGGATGCAGGACAACCAGCTAATAAAGCATTACAGTAATCTAGTCTCGAGGTCATGAACTAACTTTTCTGTATCAGAAACTAATAGCATATTACGCATATAATTATACAGTATATTGGTGTAGTGTGTTCAAATGTGCCTACCCGTACATGTTTATACTTCGTTTTAAGCAAAACCATGAAACTTTTGCTCTTCGGTCGCCCTACTGGTTAGAAACGAAATTGTCCATTACTGCTGTCGTAAATAATTTAGCCTACCGTCGCACGCACGCTAGCGGTTTATCCAGCACCGGTGTCACAGGTCGGGGTGAGCTCCAGACATCAGAGAGTCAGTAACAGCTCTTAGCTTCTCATTCGCTCACCGGCTCAGTGATTCTTCATTCCTGGCGACAGAGACTGAACAGCAGAGGATCAGTAACAGCTGGGACTACGAGTGGAAGTAGAATTTAGAATTTCCTGCACTCGTGCAATCAGTAAAACACTCGAGACTTCAAACGTGGTGTGGTTGTACTGAGGGTGGTCTAATAAGGGCTGCTGGGGGTCCCGTTGGAGCTGTTGGGGGATTAAGCAGGTCCACTGCTTCCTGTTGATTTCGTATGACCATTAGTGTTTCTGGTGACCTGGTATTTTCCATTGGTAATTCAACTGGAGCTGATGAAGCTTCATTCACTTCTTCTACAGCACCTTGTGGGGTCCAGCCTACATTATAGAAGTACAGAATTATTTAAAAAGCATTGATCAACCTTTCACAATTTTACGTCATTTCATAGAACAAACATCTAATCGCTTAATCAAGAAAAAAACATCAACAGTAAAAATAATCGTTAGTTGCAGCCGTAGTAGCAAAAAGAGATATGTATAGACCTAACAAGTGCTGTTCTACCAAGTAGTATTGATTTATCAGATGAATGTTCTCAAGACATGTGGCAGCCACAGTACAACAGCACCAGTGCGCTCACAACACACACACCAGCTATAGTGGAGAGGAGAGAGAGTGAGAGAGAGAGCCAATTCAATGGATGGGAATTATTAGAAGGCCATGGCAAGGGCCAATGGAGGGAATGTGGCCAGGACACCGGGGTTACACCCATAGACTGTAAAAAATATGGACAAAGTGTCTGTGACGTCACCCATAGACTTTCTGAAGAACGGTTTTGAGGCCGTTTATGGGGTATGGACAGCGCCATCTTGGGAAATCCAAAATACAAATGTTCAGAAAGGATCCCGAGGTGGTGTGATGAGTTGTGCCAGATCATGGCCGAAATGTCAAATTTCAGGAATTCCACACGGCGCAGCCCGTTATCAGCTGTCAATCAAGCTGTCAAAGTTAACCACGCCCTTATTTGTCATACATTTTATATCTAAATATGATCTAAACTAACGCGTTAGAAAAAAATTCACCCCCCTCACAGTTGTCAGGCACTCGGAACCTATTGAAAAATACAATAAAAGTCAATGGGACCAACCTGTAAAAACATGAATTTATGCTGTGAAAACGGACATTTTAACATGGGGGTCTATGGACATTTGCTCCCTTTGGGACCGGCCCCTAGAGGATTTTAGATGTATTGCAGATTTTCGCACTTCAGCGTAGGCTTCAGTTTTCAGATTAGAATGTTGCCGCTTGGTTAGACCCCTACTCTTTACGAGAAGTGCTATGGGATTTTTAACGACCACAGAGAGTCAGGACCAAAAGTTGACAAACACTTTTTTGGGTTATTTTTGGTGGACATCAAATTCACATTTTAACAATGAACACAACAAACCAAATAAACATGAACATAAACTCAATCCAGTACGTTTCATCCCAACATGTATTATCACAAACCATTTTTAATCAAATCACTCCCCACTCCAAAACTGGTAGAAATACATACAAATAGCTGAACATTACTTAAAACAGCACTCTAAAAATGGCTGGGTTAAAAAGAACCCAATTGGCAACCCAGCCCTGGGTAAATATTGGACAGAACACATGTTGGGTTAAATTGACCCAATGACATTTTAAACCAGCAGGCTGGATTGTTTGAGAAAACCCAATATGTAGTCTTTTTTTTTACCATTAATGGATTTGTTATTCTGGGCTATTTTTGCTGGGTTATTCTTATAATTTAACCTGTTCTTTGTAAAACTAAATTAAGAAATAATGAAGAACATATAGACTGTTAAAATAATCATTTTTAATGCTTGTTAACAGACTTTAACAAATGTGTTCAAATTGGCAGCAATGACAACAAACTGCACATAAAAATTTTATCATTTAAATATTGACAGTTTTAATAAATAAAGATTAGTTCTTAAATGTTTAACGGTTTAAATACATTGACAATTATATTTTAAAGACAGCGAATGCAAAATTATCAAATATTAAATAGTCAAATACAATTAAAGAGGAAGATTAGTTCTGAACAGCATGTGAAATTGACAGACAATTAAATTTTAAAGTTAGCGAAAAGCAAAATTTAAAAAATAAAAAAAAAAGCAAAAATTTACCTAGGAGAGTCAAATACAGTTAAGAAAGAAAGTTTTTAACTTTTTACTAGAAATTTATACTATTTAATTCTTAGAAAAATTACGGTGAAATTCACAGATGTGCTGGAGGTTTGGGGAGGTTAAAAGTTACTCTTCAGCAAACAAGGTCGTGCGAAGAAACTGAATTGCAGGAGATTCCTTGCCCTCCGTTTGGAAGATAACTTGCTGCAAGAACTCCCAGGTAGAAGCACACTGCTTGGGGTAGTTCATATCTAAAACATAAAATGCTTTGAAGCATACGTCAAAAGCTGCAAGCAGTGTGGTTTGTTCCAAAGCTTGTCCGTTGATGATGACAAAGGATTGAGATATCTGCTGGGCGTTTCCCATGGCCAAGAAATTAAATACAGAGAGTTTCAATGGCAACGGTGTCATTATTCAGTTGAAGTCAGTTCAGTGTTGATTCAATTCAGTTCAATACACTGGTTCATTATGATTTCAACAGTCAATATTTTTATTTGCGAAAAGCCGCATAATAAGTGGTATGCTTTACATTAATCCTTAAATGTCTTGTTTGGTCTTGTTTTTTGCTGCTTAATAGAAAATTGTTTTGAGGTATTAACCCTTTAAGACCGACGGGAGCGTCGGCGCTCCCGTTTGCGTGTGTCTGTTTAAAAGCCTATAGAAACTGAAACCAAATGGCTAGCTCAATCATTCTTTTTGCATACAAAACCAGAGATGTAACATGTTCAGATTCAGCCTCCAACATGCCCATGTTGCGTTGTTTTCACCCTCTAATCAGTCTGTACAAACTGCGTAATATTCGTTTACAAAAAACAACAACACAAAAATGCATTGCACCTCTTTGCACACATGTTCTGTAGATCTGCGATTGATATTTACGTCTTCCGATGACTCATTGACGTATCACGTTCTGTGCACTATGACCCCCCGGGTGTGTCACATGTTGTGACGTCACACGCTGCGTCATTTGACCATGCGTTTGAATCCCATTTGCTATATGTTCCTTATATCGTTATATTCAATTCAATTCAATTCAATTCAAGTTTATCTGTATAGCGCTTTTCACAATACACATTGTCTCAAAGCAGCTTTACAGAAAGTGCATTTCAGAAATGTAGAAAGAAAAATACAGTTAGTTAATCATGTATAAATTTAGGCATAACATATCGCCGGTGTTTAGTCGTCTCTTCACAGGCGTCGAGTCGTCTCTCCACAGGCGTTTAGTCGTCTCATCACAGGTGTTGGGGCATCTGAAGTCTCCGTGAGAGGCTGGATACAAACTGGAGCTGACGAACGCTATTTACCTCGGGACTAGCGTCCCGAGATAACAGCAGAAAGACAGATGGGAAATAATTAGCATAGCTGATGTTCATAATATTAATGCATTCGAACTGATTCAGAAGTAGTATAAAAGGTAAGCATTAAGTGTATGCTTGGTTAAAGAGATGCGTCTTTAATCTAGTTTTAAACTGGGACAGCGAGTCTGAGTCTCGAACAATATCAGGAAGGCTATTCCAGAGTTTAGGAGATAAATGTGAGAACGCTCTCCCTCCTTTAGTAGACTTAGATATCCTAGGAACGACCAGAAGCCTCGATAGTCAATAGTAATACTTTGTAATTGATACGGAACTTAATAGGTAACCAGTGTAGAGATGATAAAATTGGTGTTATATGATCATATTTTCTTGATCTAGTAAGAACTCTAGCGGCTGCATTTTGGACTAACTGAAGCTTGTTTATTGAGGATGCAGGACAACCAGCTAATAAAGCATTACAGTAATCTAGTCTCGAGGTCATGAATGCATGAACTAACTTTTCTGCATCTGAAACAGATAGCATGTTACGTAGCTTAGCAATGTTTCTAAGGTGGAAAAAGGCTGTCCTTGTAACATATGAAATATGATTTTCGAAAGTCAAGTTGCGGTCTAGTATAACACCCAGGTCTTTTACTGTAGTGGATAGAGTAACAGGACATCCTTCTAAATTAAAGTTGTATTGTAAGGGATTTTGTGGGTAGTTTTTTAGACCAATAAGTAATACCTCCGTTTTATCTGAATTTAATAGCAGGAAATTACACGTCATCCAGCATTTTATATCTTTTAGACACTCTGTCAAGTTAGATAAGTTAGTGTTTTCATCTGGTCGTGATGAGATATATAATTGAGTGTCATCAGCATAACAGTGAAAATTAATTCCATGTTTTCTTATAATATTACCAAGTGGCAGCATATATATTGAGAATAGCAGAGGGCCTAGGACAGATCCTTGCGGCACTCCATAGTCTACTGATGTTATCTTTGATTTTTCCCCATTTAAACAGACGAAATGGTAACGGTCTGATAAGTACGATCTAAACCAGCTTAATGCCTGTGCCTGAACACCAGTGTAGTTTTCTAGTCGATCTAAGAGTATTTTATGATCTATAGTGTCAAACGCAGCGCTAAGATCAAGTAGAACTAGTATTGAGATACAGCCTTGGTCAGAAGCTAAGAGTAAATCATTTGTAATTTTAACTAGTGCAGTTTCTGTGCTATGATGCGGTCTGAATCCCGACTGAAATTTTTCATAGATATCATTTTCTTGCAAGAAAGAGCACAATTGAGCGGACACAATTTTTTCTAGTATTTTAGACATAAATGGAAGATTTGAGATGGGTCTGTAATTTGCTAGGTTATTTGGATCTAATTGCGGTTTCTTAATGAGAGGTTTTATTACTGCCAGCTTGAATATTTTTGGAACGTGACCTAAAAATAAAGACGAGTTAATAATATTGAGAAGAGGCTCTTCCACTACAGGTAACACTTCTTTTAGTAGTTTAGTGGGTATTGGATCTAATAAACATGTTGTTGGTTTAGATAAAATGATACGTTTATTTAGTTCTTCCTGTCCTATAGTTGTAAAGCGGTGTAGTTGTTCTAGAGGGGCTATAATTGAGGCTGAGTCATAAGACACCATAGAGGATTGTACATTTACAATAGTGTTTCGGATGCTTTCTATTTTCTCATTGAAGTAATTCATAAAATCATTACTACTTTATTGTAACGGAATATTTTGCTCTGGAGATGTCTGATTATTTGTTAGTCTAGCCACGGTGTTAAATAAAAACCTTGGATTATTTTGGTTATTTTCTATTAGTTTGCGGATATGCTCAGCCCTGGCTGATTTTAGAGCCTTTTTATAACGTGACATACTGTCTTTCCACGCGATTCTGAAGACCTCTAAATTAGTTCGTTTCCATTTACGCTCTAAGTTACGAGTTTCTCTCTTGATAGCATGCGTAGCACTGTTGTACCATGGTGTTTTAGTTTTCTCTCTAACCTTTTTTAATCTAATTGGTGCAACAATATCTAGTATACTAGAGAAAATGTTGCTCATACTGCTAGTCATTTCCTCTAGTTTATCTGTTTGTTTGGGTTCACTGAGCAGCTGAGATAGATCAGGTAAGCTATTTGAGAATCTATCTATAGTGGTTGGAAGGATTGTTCTGCCTGGTCTATAAGGTGGTGCAACATGACAAATTTCAGCAGTGTGTATTAGGCTACGTTCACACTGCAGGCTGAAACGACCCAATTCCGATTTTTTTTGCCCCTATGCGACCTGTATCCGATCTTTTTATGACAGTCTGAACGACACAGATCCGATCTTTTCAAATGCGACCCAGGCCACTTGGGTATGTGGTCCAAATCCGATACGTATCCGATCTTTTGAAATGCGACCTCAATCTGAACGGCCAGGTCGCATGTATCCGACCCGCACGCCGTTGATATGCGACAAACGTCATAATTCTGCGTTGAAGTAGGCAGGAATGAGAAGATAAACAAGTTAGCTATCGTACGATAGCATCGATAGCACGCACCTGTCAATACACTCCAACGCATTGCACTGTTATGGTCCGCCACAGACGTGTCTCTTCCCGTGAGTTAATCGAAGGCGCTCAAACGCTCTCCTCCTTCTTAATTTTCTTCTTAAAACGAAAAGATTGTAATTGTGCTGGCTCTGTTGGGAAAATAACTTTAATATTGCTAAACGAGCTCCCCTGTTGACAATCATGTTTAGGTACTTCCGCAAACAGCAAGTGACGTCGTTGACCGTTGAGTACTCTTCTGCGCATGCGGGTCACTTCTGGGTCATTTCACGTTCACACAGGAAATCACAAAAGGTCGCATTTAATTGGAAATGTGAACAGCCTTGCAAAAAAATCGGATTTTTTCAAAAAATCGGAATTGAGCATTAAGCCCTGCAGTGTGAACGAGGCCTTATGCAAGTTACCATGTAATGATCAGTGAGATCGTCACTTTGCGGTATAATATCTATATCGGTTGGATCGGTTCCATATGATATAATTAAATCTAGTGTATGATTTAGATGATGAGTGGGACCACTGACGTTTTGCTTCACCCCAAAAGAGTTTAATAGATCTGTAAACGCAGCCCCTAAAGTTGCCAACAATTATTGCTTTATCGACATTGACCAATAGGTCTGAGAGAAAGTCTGCAAAATCTTTTAGGAAATCAGCATATGGCCCTGGAGGTCTATATACGGTAGCCAAGGCTAGAGATAATAAGGATTTCTTTCTTACATCTAAGAGCGTAACATTTAGCACAAGTACTTCAAACGAATTAAACCTATGACAAGTTTTCTGAGTAACATTAAGAATATCTCTATAGATTGTTGCAACACCGCCGCCATGACCGATCAGACGGGGCTCATGCTTATAACAGTATCCTGGTGGAGTAGACTCATTTAGACCGAAATAATCATTTGGTTTAAGCCAGGTTTCAGTAAGGCACAGAACATCGAAATTATTATCTGTGACCATTTCATTTACAGTAACCGCCTTAGGTGTGAGCGATCTAATGTTTAGAAGACCTAGCTTTAGAAATTGTTTTTGTTCACTGATATTTAGATTTTCTGGTTTAATTACAATAATATTCTTGCTAGATCTTACAGTAGATTTGTTGTTTGGCTTCACTAAGCGAGGAATAGACACAGTTTCTATATAATGTTCTACATTGGTACTTATATCAATTAAGTTGGGACAGCAAAGACTATGATTTGGACTTTGACTTACTAGTCAGATGGTGTGTAGTGTCTTGGAGATGTTGTCCGACAGAACAGCCGCTCCGACTCTGCTGGGGTGCAGACCATCAGGACGGAAGAGCCTAGGTCGCTCCCAAAACAGATTCCAATTATTTACAAAGAGCAGTTTCTGTTCATTACACCATGACATTAACCATTCATTTAAAGCAAATAATCTACTGAACCTTTCTTGTCCAAGTCGGTAAGTGGGAAGCGGTCCAGACACGACGATCGTTGCTCTAGGCGATGTGCTGCGTACCGTCTCGATCAGGCTCCTGTAGTCCTTCTTCAGAACCTCCGTCTGCCGCAGCCTGATGTCATTCGTCCCCGCGTGCAGCACGACAGCTCCGACGCGCTCGTCACCGTTCAGGATCTCGGGAACCTGCGCAGCGACATCAAGAACACGAGCACCAGGAAAGCAGTGAGTGCGCACCTTACCTTTACCCGAGGTAGCACGGACATGGCGGACCATGGAAGTGCCGATGATCACAGCGTCGTCGCGTTCCGACTCGCGAAGAGGGGAGAAGCGGTTCCGGGTGGAGATCTCGATGACCGGGAGGGGCAGAGAGGTTCTTGCTCTGGTCCTGGCTCGTGTCGTGACCCAGGGTGCAGGAGTGATTGAAGGCAGAGATGATCGCGTCCTCCTGGGCAGAGAAACGCACGGAGTAGACGAAGTCGGAGTCAAAGTCACAAAGTTACTAACCACTGACTTGTGAGCATCGGCGCTTGATGATCTCGCAGCTCGGCTTGCTTCTCCAGCAGAACACGAATCTGCTTCTCCACCGACTCCAGCTCCAATCGTACCGAAATCAGCTCGAATGTGTCCTCACCTGCACTCAGAGGTAACGTTAGACACACATCCGATATGTTCGCCATTATAACAGATGAACAGTAAATTAGTAGTAACAGTAAACAGTAAAGCAATCCGATTGTTTTTTTATAAGGAATAGTATCGAGGATAAGTTCACATGATATAAAAATAGAAAGTGCCTGTTTACAATTGAGTGGTAAAGAAGAAAATCAAGGATTAATGAATCAATTCGACGGAGCTCCAAACACAAACACAGACCGCACGCAGATGTGCTTATGCCCCGTTGATGCGGGCTCTAAGCACAATCAACGTGTGTCTGTACTTTCAGAGAAGCTTTCAGAGAAACGGGTGTAAAAGATGAGACGACGCTCGATAGGCGCGAGGCCACGCGTGAAATGCTAGCGGGCTAAAGGCTAGTAGCCGAGATTCGGAAAGTTGGATCTAAGTAGCGATATCAAAGCAATCCGATTGTTTTTTACAAGGAATATTATCGAGGATAAGTTCACACGATATAAAAATAGAAAGTGCCTGTTTATAATTGAGTGGTAAAGAAGAAAATCAAGGATTAATGAATCAATTGGACGGAGCTCCAAACACAAACACAGACCGCACGCGCATGCGTGAGCATTGTCAGAGCATTGTAACAAATCATTCAGACTCGTGTAAAGTGGATTTACTGGTGCATTTGATAGATCCAACTCAGATGGTTCGTATTCCTTACCATCGCTTTATTTTATTATTTCTTTCTCCTTTAGACGTTCACAAATACAAGGACATTCACACACACACACACACACACACACACACACACACACACACACACACACACCACACCACACACACACACACACGCGGCGCGCGCACGCGCACGCACACAGCGTTATGTCTAAACGAAAGTACACGCCTTTTTTTTGAATGAGTGTAAAAATGAGTGTATCTTAAAAACTAATTTATGTAAACAGTTCAAATCAATTCTGTATAATTTTAAATTGTTTTGTGCACGTTTTTCTCATTGACAAGTTTGAGGTTGACATTTATTAATTTTTTGTATTGAAGAAAATATGTAAAAAAAAAATTAATAATTTTTTTTTCTTTTTGTTTATTGCACTTTTGAGATATTTATATAGTTACTGTTGATTTATTACAAACATAGCCTTCAAACTGGGAGAGTAAGGATTATTTTGATGTATGGCATATGAAAATGCTCAAAAAAATGACAGCACAGCATGTAAAAATACAAAGATATACTCTGGTGGAATTGTTCTATGGCAGGTCATAAAGGGTTAAGTTAGATAAGATATTGTACATCCAGCCAGTTTTCATCACAAAATAAACTCATTCAGGGTGATACGAGATCCCTCAACATTGTTGATTACCCTGTTAAAGTTTAGTCTGCAATATCAACTGGCTGGATATACAGTATCCCTTGATTAATGCACAGGTAGTTCCAGTCAGGTTACAATGCAATTTAAATAGCAGTTATGCGGTTTTATACTTACTGGTTGAAGATCAATGAAAGTCTTTCTTGCTTCATCAATTGATGGACGAAAGACCTTCTGCCCAATTCTATAAACTGTGGCAGGAAGAAGAAGGGGAAGAACCAAAAGGGCAACATCACCTCTATTCTCTGCAGAAAAGATACATAACATCTCAGAAACAGGACCAGCTAAAACAAATATATACTAAAGTTAATGCAATAAGCTACAGACATAAAAATAGATATGCAATAATGATATTAAATACCTAAAGTTGCCTTTTATGTTGTATTGAAGATCCAAAACAACAAACATCACCTTGTGGAATGTTTTCCAAAGACTGATTCAACTTTCCTTCCTTAACTGCAATACTTAAAGGGGGGGGGGGGGTGAAACACTCAGTTTCACTCAATCTCATGTTAATCTTGAGTACCTATAGAGTAGTATTGCATCCTTCATATCTCCAAAAAGTCTTTAGTTTTATTATATTTATAAAAGAAAAATAGGCTGTACCGAGTCTTTCCGGAAAAACCCGAGCGGGTGGAGGCGTGCCGTGTGGGCGGGAGCGCGCGAAGCTTTTGCGTGTGTTGTAAACAGACAGACTCGTGGTTTATGAGGACATGATTTAGTTTTACAATAAACAAACTGACACCTACAGTGGCCAGCTAAACAACTGTATTTAAACACACAAACACACACACACCATACATCGCATGCTCCATCGATACATTAACTGTACGTGATCATGTTGTTTACTTGCTGTGCTTAACTTACACGCCGATAGTTAACAACACACAGACATTTGAAGCAGTTTTACTCACCGCCTGAGAAGTGCTCTTAAGACCTGTATAAGGAAATTCCGCCCACTCTGACGTCGCGTAGACCCGTATTCGAAAAAAACTTTCCGAAACTTGTGACAAACCGGAAGGAGTATTTTTGGAACAGAATTACTCCATCAAACTTACAACTTCATTTTTGAAACTTTGTCCATGTTTACCATGGTAATCCAACTCTTTAACAGTGTAAAAAACTCACTATGCATGAAACAGCATTTCACCCCCCCTTTAAAATTCTGGCAGCAAAGAATGTGACCCATGATTCAAACAACTTCAGCCCAGTTTCTCCATGAACCTGATCAAAGTCTTGGGAAATCTAATACAATGGGGTATAGGGTGTTTTAAATTATATAACATCTGCAATACATCAAATTAGAAATATAACAGACGTTTTTAATAACTCCATTAAACCCATACCATGCCAGGCGTGTTCAAGAGATGCGGGAACTCACAGACAACCTCTGCAATGCTCTTTGCCCCATTCTGTTGGATCCACTTAGCCCGGTACAAGGCCGTCTCCTTCATATTCGCTACAACTTGGTTAATGGGTGCGTGATTATTTTTCAGCCAGCTCACAAGACTTTGGGCTCTCTCCGTTGGAATAGTAGTTTCTGTTTTTGAAGACAAATGAGATTACATTTAAAAAGTATCACACAAGCAATAGAGCAGTTCTTAATATTTTAGCACATGTAACTCAGTCATACAGTAGACATAAGGCCATGTTTATGCAACAGTGGCCATATTACATAAACTTACTCAAGAATCCTATCTTTTCTGCTTAGTTAGCACTGTGATTTCAGTCAGAATCTATTACAGAATGGCATTTCTTAAGTGCATTTTCTTATCTGAACTTGTTTTAG